>JAWDGP010001282.1:105000-112500 GCA_033675545.1 Elysia crispata | reverse complement strand
TTTTTAGTCCCGTAGTTATAAAGTGGTGTGCCTGTCTCTTTTTAAACCTGGTTTCACACTATTTACAGACACACACGCGTCCTTTTTGGATCCTTTATAATTACCAAGTTGTCCTCCAAGTGTGGTGTTTTTGCTTTTCTATTTAGAGAGACAGACAGACAGACAGACAGACAGACAGACAGACAGAGACAGAGACAGAGACAGAGACAGAGACAGAGACAGAGACAGAGAGAGAGAGAGAGAGAGGTGTCAAAGGTGAAATGAGATAAGCTTTTTGTATTTGTTAAAGATAAATCGAATTAGGACATAAAACGTTCTAACTACTTCTGACACCTGTCAGGCTTTGGGGTTTGAAGCGAGTCATTGTGTCAATCGCCAATCATGATTCAGTAAACAAAAATTTTAAAACAATTCAGATTGCCCAAACTGACAGTTTCTAGAAGCGTCTTTTAGACAAAGTCAACTTGGCAATGTTCACAATAAAATAAATCCTTAACACCCCCCCCCCCCCTTTTCCCCCCAAGCCTTTCCCTAACGCAGGCTCATGCAAAAAGAATTGGACAAGCTGACAGACAGACAAATGAACAGCAGACTGACAAAAGGCATAGAAGAGTGAGGTAATGAGAGAGGAAGGGGAACATGGAGAGCGTGCGGGTGTTGGGAACGAGCGATGGAATGGATCATTTTGGATTACGATTTCTTCTATTTTCCTGCTTTATTTTGTCTATCTTCCGCTGCACTAGTGGAGAACACGCTTCTTGTCTCGATATGGTAAACAAAGATAATGCTCTCTCTCTCTCTCTCTCTCTCTCTCTCTCTCTCTATATATATATATATATAAATATATATATATATATATATATATATATATATATATATATATATATATCCCTTTTTTTCATCATATAGTTAGAAATAGAGATATATTTAACTACCTTAAGTGCCTTTTTGGTAGTTTGAAAGTCCGAAATCCAATTCATCAGAACTGTTTTCCAGCTGTATATTTTCAGCCCTAACTAACTATTTTTAAGATGGCGAACGCTGTAGCATAGGCTAGAGATTCCCGAACCACGTAACTTTCTTATTTTTCTGAGTTATGTTTCCCAAGACGGCAGACTTTGCTGTTTTCCTAATCAAACAGTATGAATTTTTTTTCTCTTTTCCAAGTTGACCATAATTTAATCATGGTTTGGGGGGTTGGGGGGGGGGGGTAAAGGCCAGACATTTCTATCTTGAATATTGAGGTAATTTTATTAACTCTTTACATTGGCCACCGCCGGCATTTCCTTATCAATTCATCTCTCCCTCTCTCTCTCTCTCTCTCTCTCTCTCTCTCTCTCTCTCTCTCTCTCTCTCTCTCTCTCTCTATCTCTATCTCTCGCTATCTCTCTCTATCTCTTTCACTCTCTCTTTCTCTCTCTCTATCTCTCTCTATCTCTTTCTCTCTCTTTCTCTCTCTCTATCTATCTATCTTTCTCTCTCTTTCTCTTTCTGTCTCTCCTCCCTTTTTTCACCTTTTTCCATTTTTCTCTTTCTAGACTGTCTTTTCTTAAACATCTCTTTGCTTAGGAAGAAGGGATTGCGTGTATTGGTGGTGTGACTTCCTGTCCAGAATCTGTTGTCGATGGATTCTATAGATTGAAGTCACTGTCGGGCTATGTTTTGTTAGAGGCGAATAAAAAGATCCGAAGCCTGCCATAAAAATATGCCATCCTAAAAACTGAGCCATATTGTATTATATATGTGATTTAATCTTCAAGAAAACTTTATTTTTGATTGATTTTTTTTTTTTTTTGACGAAAGTTTTGGATTATGATCAATCCACAAAATATAATCAAACTTTCTGCGGAAAAAGAAAAAAAAAAACAAACTGCCAAGATTAGTCAGAGAGTGGAGATTGTAAATGACTCAGGAACAATGAATGGAGAAACACAACATTTCTCTCTCTCTCTGTCTCACTCTCTCTCTCTCTCTCTCTCTCTCTCTCTCTCTCTCTCTCTCTCTCTCTCTCTCTCTCTCTCTCTCTCTGTATATATATATATATATATATATATATATATATGTATATATATTTATATGCATAGACAGATAGATAGTCAGATAGATAGATGTACATATTATATATATATATATAAATATATATATATATATATATATATATATTATCAATCTCTCTCTCTCTTCTTTTTTTTTCATATAGATTGTTGGAATATAATTATTGTTAAAAAATCGTCAACGAGAAAATCATTTCTCTTAATTCTGGGTTTAAAAATTCTAAGAAACAAGCTGTCGAATAATACCCAGTTGCTGTTGTGACTTGAGGATGTCTTACTCGGCGCGCCACAGCTTCACACGCCCGCAAACACCGTTGAACTGAGCTACAAGTGTACAGTAAAGTAATACAATTAGAGACCGAACCTTTAGGCTTGATGGACACCCGGAGGAGGCTCCACTCTGCATGAGTACTTCTAGTGAGAAGGGGATGGCCAGAGGGAAAAGGGAGAGGGGGGGGTTGTAAATTGCAAGACTACAAGATTTAAAACTTAACACTGCACATCACATAAGTTCTCTGAAATTATGAGAAACATCAAATGGAGATAGCAAAATACTTTAAACATTCATCGTTATGTTATATAGAAAACGCATTTAAGATTTTTTTTTCCTCAGCCTAGAGGTTAGATGAAACTTTTTTTTATAATAATATGTAATCCATGACTTAGATTAAACAAAATGTTTTATTTTCAAGAAATAATTAATTATAGCCAATGTAGCAATTAAAAACCCTAACTTAACTATTGTTAACTTTATTTAATTAATTTTTGTTTTAATATTAAGAAATACCTTTTGCATGAAAATAAATCTGTTATACAAAAAAAAAGTTTTAAAAAATTATGAAAGAAAGGGGGTGGGAAGAGAGTGAGTGAGACAGACAGGCAGACAGACAAAGACACAGAAAGAGAAATGGTCAAAACTTAGATCATTGAGGGACACTCGAGTATTGTTTTAGAAAGCTCAAGAAAATTCCCAGCCGATCCTTGGTGTGACCCAACCAAAGCAAAAACTGGTCTATGGTCGGTATACATCATGCCCTTCTTCACACCTTCACACTTTAGATTGAGTGAGGAAATCTTGATCGACTTTCAACAAACGGCATGTTTTATTTGTTTTTGGTCTGTTTCTCTTCTGTTGTCGCGGATATCAAAAGAACTTTGTTTCAACTGAAAACCGTCATGCTGTAAATAAAGAGCGGTGGTCGTACCACTAACCCATCTTGTAGACAGGAAAACAAAGTTATAATTTTATGACGAATAATAGTTGCTAAGGTTTGAAGAAGTTCTTGTTTCTTCATGAAGCAAACACAAACAATGAAATAGACCAACGCCTACATTTTCTGTCCATAAAGAAAGAAATTAAGAATGAAGAAAATCTATTAAAAGTAGATTAAAATGTAAATGTAAATGTAAATGTCTCTACCGTCCATATATATATATATGCTATATATATGTATATATATATATATATATATATATATATATATATATATATACACATATATATATATATATATATATATATATATATATATATATATATATATATATATATATATATATATATATATATATATATATATATATATATATATATATAACACTTGAGCTTCAGCATTTATTTCGAAGAAAATTTACGTAAAGAAAAATGTTCAACAAAAACATGTGGAGGGAGAGTGAGAAGAAGAAGGGGAGAGGAAAAAAAAGAGAGGGAGAGGGAGAGAGAAGGAAAGAGGGAGATAGAAAGAGAATGAAAAGAATAAAAAGAAATAGAAAAATAGCAAACATTAGTATTTGTGTGGAACTCAATGTGACCTCATCAGTAAACAGTGATTGAATTCTAAGAATGAAATGGTTTTCTATGCAACCGCAATACCCTAGCATTTTGCGAAGCCTAACACCAACCGAAATAAAAGGGACAGCACCAGAACCCAATGACCGGCACCATTCATCTCACCCAAAACCTTTTTTCTGTTTTGATCAAGACTGAAATGAAAAGAGTGTTAGTATGCTGGGACGCAGTATTACGGCTTTTTTTAAATCAAAGGGCTCATAAAGGGAGATGATTCTAATGTTTGATGAGTGATGCTATACAGGTAAACTCTCCGTGGTGAGACGTTGAAGAAAATTTGGGCTTTATTTCTTAATTTGAATGCAGAGCCACTAGATGTTAGGGTTACCACGGGCTGTTTATAAGATTTCGCTTTGATCATATTAAAACTCGTCCTAATTACACTGACTTGTAGTAAGAACATTGTTCATATCTGCATTATTTCTAAAATGTTACAATATTATCAAAATTTGCAGTTAAAAAAAAAAAGAAATAAAATGTAACACAAGTTTTTTTTTAGAATTCAATTCACACACGGAGGCTAAAATTTATGGCAAAATTTTGGCTTTTTTTCTAAAACAAAAATAGAGAAAAAATTGTGTGGATGATCCGAATATGGACAGAAAAAATAATAAAAAAAAAAGTTTTAAATATTGACTTTTCAATATAAGAAAAAAAAGAGAAAAGATGTCTTATGATTTAAAGCAGTTTCCCAATATTGAAAAGAGGAATAAATTTACCCTGATAACTGAAAATATTTTTCTCCAATGCTAGAAATATATGAGCTAATATGCGCCAAATCGTACACAAATATAGCATTGAATCTAGATAATGGTGTTAAATGAAAAATGAGGACATTCTATCCGAGCAGTTTTAAACTAAGTTAATGAAATTCCGCATAAAGTTCTAAATTGCCAAAAAACTTCGTGCGGTTATTTCTTTTTTCCACAAGAGTAGTGTTTTAGAAAACAATAGGCAAAAATGCGATTTTTTGCTAACAGAAAGAGGTAATTGTGCTAACTACTTCCTGTAAGTACATCTGGGCAGAGATAACAAGAATGAAACTGAAAGTACACGTACAATGTAGGCGGCGGCAGTTCTACAACCATCTAGGATAAATCTAAGTATTCAACATAAGATCTAAGTGAAGATTTTAAAAATGTTGCGTACACATAGACTCTAGACTTAAGGGCCTGTAGATATTTACAACAGCTAGACTAAATTCTGAAGGCTTAAAATTCCAAAAGGATTTAAGATCTACATCTAGATTATGTATTGAGAATTGTAGAGGTGTCCAGATTCTAGGTAAAGATATATAGGTGGAGGCATATATCTGGATCATGTAAGTGAAAGGATAGATATCAAGATTTATCAGCCTATTTGATAAGATATCAAGATTTATCCACCTGTTTGATAAGATATCAAGATTTATCAGCCTATTTGATAAGATATCAAGATTTATCAGCCCATTTGATAAGATTTCAAGATTTTTCAGCTTATTTGATAAGATATCAAGATTTATCAGCCTATTTGATAAGATATCAAGATTTATCAGCCCATTTGATAAGATATCAAGATTTATCAGCCCATTTGATAAGATATCAAGATTTATCAGCCCATTTGATAAGATATCAAGATTTATCAGCCTGTTTGATACACGCACACATGTACCCCAGCCCCATCAAATTTTACACCAGAGTCACGGTCGTAGAATTAAGTTTTCGTCTTGTAATGGTAATCACATACTAGGAATACTTTTTCAAAATCGACTTTTCCTGCCATAGCGACTAAGGTCGGTATTAAAGGATGCCTCGGAACTTAACGAAACACTGCAACCAATACCAAAATTACAGCACTGGTTTACGATCATAGGAAAAGAGATTCATTTTAATTCTAAAAGTGTGCGAGTCATGCTAAAACTAGTTAGGCCTAGAACTTAGGTTTACGTAGTTTGCGCTTCCAACTTGCCAAAATCAAAAGGGCGTCAAGGATAATTCACTATGTCACAACATCACCAAAGCATTGTGTGAACCTTCTGAGTCCTGGCTGGAGAGACTCTTCACTGATCTAACATTTAGACTTTAAATATTGTACCCAGTACAAAAAAATAATGACTGAAATATGTCGATACACGGGGCAAAGAATTCACAGCGAGTGAGAGAGAGAGAGAGAGAGAGAGAGAGAGAGAGAGAGAGAGAGAGAGAGAGAGAGAGAGAGAGAGAGAGGAAGAGAAAGAAAAGCAACTACATTGAAATTAATTCAGAGACAGATAGCCACAGTTTCAAAGAGTGAGATATGAGGAATTAGAGAAAAGGAACGTTGAGGGATTATGGTAGAGAAAGAGTTGAGTCACAATCAGTAATATAAAATTGAGTAAAAAAGAGAAAGGTTTGGAAAATGATCAAGATAAAATCGATACATAAGTGATAAAGACAAAGTGTGAAAACAGTCATAGAGGAAAAGAGACATTAAAAAAATGTCAAGCAAGACAAGTTTGAGGAAGAGTGTCTGTTGGAAAGAAAGTCAAGCAAGACAAGTTTGAGGAAGTGTCTGTTGGAAAGAAAGTCAAGTGGGGAGAGAGAGCGAGCCAGAGAGAGAGACAGAGAGACAAACAGACAGACAGACAAATGGAGAGAGGCAGAGACAAAGGCAGAGGGAGAGGGAGTGAGCGAAAAATGCAAAGGGAAAGAAACAGAGAGAGAGAGAGAGAGAGAAGAGGGGTAGACAAAAACAAACAGACAGGCAGACGAGGTAATGGGTAGACAGACTCGTTGAGAAGAAAGGAGAGATTATTTTGTTATGTCATATGAGAAGGACATGTGAAAAAAGTTAAGGAACACAACCAGGAATTAAGAGAAAGAAAGGGGATTACCAAACCTTTGATTGTCATTAATGTCGCGAATTGACCAAGAAGTTTTGCGCTATTAAGAACTGGACAAAAGAGGAATGAAATGGAAATGACGTGGAAAAAGTTTTGAGATATCAAGAATGTTATTTTTCGATAACTTAACCGATTTTTTGCTATACATATTTCTAAGCTTAAAAAGACTTCGGAGAAAGAAAGATCATAAAACCAGAAAGAAAGAAAAAATATTATTTAATCCTTTATTTAGGGCAACGTGCGCTTTTGTCTTCTTTTCTCTTCAAAATGGAAACATCACAAAATTCATCTCCATTAGATTTAATGGAATATGGAAATGTTCCTTTCATTGTGGAGCTTTTCAATACAGGTTGCTAGATCGCCTTAAAAGCTAACTCAGTAAGAGCCAATGTGGTATTATAACTAGCAAACGGCTCACCTCCTACACTGGCAGCGGGTTCTAATCCAACCATAGCATAGCCCTGCATTATAACTGAACGGAGCTTTCATCACTTGGTGGATTCAAGTGGTTTCAAGTCATTAACCTCAGCCAAGACCTTTTGTAGTCGAGAGGGAAAAATAAAAAAATACAGATTTGTTAAAAAAAAAAAAACCACCACCATCCTCACCACAGAGGTGGAGAAGTGGAGAAAGAGAAAGATGGATGGAGATTGAGAGAGGAAAAGAGTGAAAGACCCAATTTTCAAGCCCATACCACCGTGAGTGATTATGTCAAGGGCATGAAGTGAAAGGAAGAT
>JAWDGP010001282.1:90000-100000 GCA_033675545.1 Elysia crispata | reverse complement strand
CACGATTCACAAGAACAGAGCAACACAAGAAAATCTTTTGAACGCTATAGAGCAACCACAATTAACACCCTAAATGTATTAGAGCAATAAACAATTTTTTTCAATATCCAAGTTAAATAAATTAAACACAATGGATTTCCTCAGCGTTATGCACTTTTTGGAGTTTTTTGCCGCAATCAATAGGCCTCTGAAAAAGAATTTCAAAAACTATAAAATAAGAAAAAGCTGTTTTTCTAAATTTTATAAAAATTAATCTTAAACAAAAAAGCAAAACATTCCAATATTTGGAAAAATTTATAAAGAACGAGAGGTCGGGAATCTGGTAGGCAATCTCTACCTTTGACTTAAAATGTAATCTGTTTATACAGTCGGCTCTTACTAAAATCAATCTATTGCGATGGACCAACAACACATGTCATTACGCATTACATGTATTTACAAACCCTAAGTATATGAGAAATGAAAAGAAAATTACGATAAAAGAAAACTGTGATTACTGAACAATAAAAAACGACGAAATGCCCAAATTGTTTTGGAAACATTCAACATGGGATGGAAGAAGTCCCAAGAGATGTGCGTCCATTCTAAGTATCTAGAGAACAGGTTTAGATTTAGCCCCGCCCTATTCATTCAGTTTTGGTCTGGTCAACCTTATGTGAGTTTGCTCGCCTCTTCAGATTTAGCTCCCAGAAGTAAAGGGAGATAATTTAAAAAAAACCATTGCTTCACTCTGCGTTGTTTTCATTGTCTCACTCAGGGTTGTATGTTAGATTTCTCTAAAACATTGTTTTAGACTACAGATTTCGAACACTTGTAATCTTGCTGTCTTTGTCAACTCTATTACTTTTTTTTTTTTTTTAGCTGAATTAAAGTCACAGATAGAAGGGAATGAAATAGTTTTTTTTTTTTTGTTTTAGTTTGAAAATTATTTTCAACCTTAGAACGTTTGTTTGCTCTACGTTGCAGCCTTTATTTCTGCTGTCATTCGTGGCTATTGACTGCTGTGCGGCGCGGTTCAAAATCTTGCAAGTCAAAAAATTGTCATCTTTTCAATGAACAAAAGTTGTATCATCAGCATCTATTTATTCACTTTGTTCTCTATCTATCAACTTATCAATCTATTTCTCTATTTGTCTATTGAGCCATGTAGCGATCGATCGAAACATCCATGTGACTGCTACCTTTTCTTTCTCTATGTCTGTTTGTCTGTCTCTTCTAATATATTATCTATCTATCTATGTTTTAATCAATCTTTCTATATTTGTCTGTCGATCTATCTCTCTGTGTGAACCATTTGTTTGTCGTCTTTTCTATCTTGCAATAATTCTTAACCTATAATTTCACTCATGCTTGGTACCTCTCTATCGACAAAAGGACAATTTTCTAAAAATCTTTTTTGATCTCCAATATCGTACTTATTCCTTCTTCCTCAGCAGCAACATACTTCTCCTCCGCTCAATTCTTTCGACGCACATACAGCGAATGTAAAACGCTTTTCTTCAAGGACGAAGATCCTTTGATGTAATTCATTTTGAGCTGCAGAGAAAAGGGACGGCAAAAATGGTCACAGTTTTCTATTTGCCTCCAATTTCTCTCTTTGAGATGTGAAAGGGTATTTATAAGCAATGTAGCGATGACTCTAGTTCTTTCCCTGCCCTAAAAGATTTGGTTATCGCTGCAGTAACCTTCACCGGTATTTTTACTTCTCTACATCAATGAACTAGCACAAATGTGGTCTTCGACCGTGCCGTCTGTGTTTACAAAGTCGACCTCTGATCACAGCAGACTTGAGTTTCTAAATGTTTCGAGATTTTCCAATATGGCCGCAGCCTCGGTGGTAAGACTCTAGTGTGCGAACTTTGATAAATCTATTATCACTCTTCGTGTGGGATTGAGGGATATTGTTTTTGATGTACGCGCTATAAAGGTCATATATTTAAATAGTCAAATGGTATAAATATATCAATAAACTTCTCATCCTTTCTCTAGATCAACATGCATCAGAGAGATCGCTTTTTAAACTATGAATATGAAATGTATATTTCAATTTATATTTCTGTAAAATCCGTGAGGCATTTATAATTTTTTTAAACTTTGTCATTCTTTGAACTAGTATGAGATAACTGGCTAGCTAGATACATAGATATTTGTCATTCTTTGAATTATATGAGATAGATAGCTAGATAGATACATAGATATATACATGGTTAGAAAGAGAGAAAAGATAGAAAGAGAGAGAGAGAGAGAGAGAGAGAGAGAGAGAGAGAGAGAGAGAGAGAGAGAGAGAGAGAGAGAGAGAGAGAGAGAGGGAGAAGGAAGGGGGAAGATAACGAGGAGAGATAAAAAAAGAAGAGAAAAATAGTAAACACTAGTGCTTGTAAGATCATGAAACTCAGTGCAACCTTATCGGTAAACAACGATTGAAATCTAAGAATGAAATGGTTTTCTATGCAACCGCAATACCCTAGCATTGCGAAGCGCAACACCAACCGAAATAAAAGGGACAGCACCAGAACCCAATCACCGGCACCATTCATCTCACCCAAAACCTTTTCTTTTTTTTCTTTTTTTTTTTTTTTTGAATCAAGACTGAAATGAAAAGAGTGTTAGTATTTTGGGACATAGTATTACGGCTTTTTTTTATCAAAGGGCACATAAAGGGAGATAATTCTTTATGTTATGTTCGATGAGTGATGTTGTTAAGGTAAACAACTCACATGGGGACACATTGAAGAAAACATGAGCTTTATTTCTTAATTTAAATGCAGAGCCACTAAATGTTTAGGTTACTTCACGGGCTGTTTATAAGATTTCGCTTTGATCATATTAAAAATCGTCCTAATTACACTAACTTTTAGTACGAACATTGTAGATAATGGCATTGTTTTAAAAATATTTTAAGTTATAATATTTAATTCCGCAGTGAGAAAAAGAATTAACACAAGTTTTTTTTTTCAGACATTCAGCTATACTCAGAGGCTAAAATTTGTGGTAATTTTTTTTTCTAAAGCAAAAATATTTTTTAAAAAAGTTGTGTTGATGACCCGAATATGGAGAGAAAAAAATGATAAAAAAAAGTTTTAAAATGTTGACTTTTTAATGGAAGAAAAAAGAAAAAAAAAGATGTTTTATAACTAAAGTAGTTTCCCAATATTAAAAAGAGAAAAAATATTCACCATAATAACCGAATATAGTTTTTGAGAAAACTGTTACCAATACTTTTCTCTAATGTTAGAAATATATGAGCTGATGTGCGAAGATAATACGTCAAACCGTACTCAAAATTAGAATTAAATCTAGGTAATGGTGTTAAGTGAAAAATGAAAACCATGTACCCGAGCAGTTTTAAACTAACTAGGTAAATCAAATTCCGCATAAAGTTCTAAAGTGCCTCAAAAATTCGTGTGGTAATTTCTTTTTCCATAAAAAAAGTGTATTAGAAAACAATAGGCAAAAATACGATTTTTTCCTAACAGAAAGAGGTAATTGTGCTAACTACTTCCTGTAAGTACATCTGGGCAGAGATAACAAGAATGAAACTGAAAGTACGCGTACGACGTAGGCGACGGCAGTTCTACAACCACCTGGGATAAATCTACGTATTCAACATAAGATCTAAGTGAAGATTTTAAAAATGTTGCTTCGACATAGACTCTAGACTTAAGGGCCTGTAGATATTTACAACAGCTAGGCTCTAATTTGAAGGCTTAGAATTCAAAAAGGGTTTAAGATCTAAATCTAGATTATGTTTTTAGAATTATAGAGATATCCAGATTCTAGGTAAAGATAGATAGGTGAAGGCATATACCTGGATCATGTAAGTGAAAGATAGATATCAAGATTTATAAGCCTATTTGATACACACAGGTATCCCAACCCCAGCAAATAATTTTACACCAGGGTCACGTTTGTAGAATTAAGTTTTCAGCTTGTAATGGTAATCAGATATCAGGAATACATTTTAAAAAATTCTATTTTTTTTCTCATTATCGCGACCAAGACCGGTATCAATTAATGCTTCGGAACTTTACGAAGCATTGCAACCCATACCAACAGCATTGGTTTACGGTCATGGGAAAAGAGAACCACTAAATGTGTGCGAGTCATGTAAAAACTAGTTAGGCCTAGAATTCAGGTTTACGTTGTAAGTTAATAATTATTCTAGGTTATAATTCTCAGGATCATTCTGCTTAGATGCTTTAATTCAAAGATTTAAAACCTCAGACAATTTTATTCCATGAATTGCCATAGAACGAAAAATAGCCGAAACAAAAGAGGTACGATGAAAAAAAAAATGGTTTTATATTGCATGTCGAAAACGGTTTTGATGCTTTGTTTCCCTTGTGTCGTTGACGACTTAAGTTGTCAGTAATTAGACAGAAAAAGAAAAAAAGAAATCTCCCAGTGATGAAGAATTCTGCGATCTCTGCAAGATCCAGCTGGTTTAAGGAAGGGATACTTATCAGGAACGTAATAAAAAAAAATAGAAAAAAATATAGAGATTTCAATCGATAAATGATTGCGATACATTAAAAAAATCGCTTTGCTTTGCATTTTCTTGCATTAAACAAATTGAATATTCTTGCATAAAATATTAATAACAAAAACAACATCAACAAAAAAACAAAAATACGTGAGATGAAAAGTAGGCAAAGTATTGTTTACTTCCAGAATTTTAACATTTCCTCGAGATCTGGTTTCCTAAAAGCTTTCAAAGTGCTGAAAACTGCCAGAAATATTTTTCTTCATGACATTTAGTCAATTAAGTATGAAATATTTTGTCCTTCATATTAGACTCCACTAAAGCCCTGAGATAGAACTTTACTGATATTTTACGATTTCGAAAGGTTAGCATTGATGCAAAGATTTTTAATTGTATGTTTGAGAGAGAGAGAGAGAGAGAGAGAGAGAGAGAGTAATAGATATACTGATAGATTGAGAAATAGATAGATAGAGGGACAGATAGGGAGACGGAGTCTCTAGCAGATGGAGAAGTACAGTCATAGAAGAGAAAGAAGATAAAGCAAGCGAAGATACGAATAAACAAAAAACAACAGACAACAGTATGATGAGTCCCACACATAGAGACAAAGTGGCAGACAGCATGTGAGGGTAAACGTGGGGAAAGAGAAAAAAGATAGGAGAGAAACAGGGACATAGAGAGAGAGATAAACCGAGAGAGGAAATTTACGGAGAAAATCAAGTATAGGAATTTACACAATTTGCAAGCCCATCCCACCGTAAGCGGTTAAATCAAGGGCATGAAATGATCGGAAGAAAAGAAGATTTATAAGGCACGAGAGTAACGAAAGAACGTGTAGAAGCAAAGGTTCGACAAATAACACCAATTATCGCATGGTGTCCCAGTTGCTCAAGGTTCTCAAAGGAAAAAAAAAACTAACAGAGAAACTGAAATCCTCGCTCGAGTAACTGTCTCGTCCAGGGCAAACTGGATTCTCAATAGCGGCCATATAACCAGCACATTAAAAAAAAAGAATAAAAATTTTTAAAAGAATCTGCACAACGGCAAAGCCCAAACTCCAGCTACACAGGAAACAACTACTATCAGGTCTGAGCCCATACCGAGACAAGGAAAGAAGCTTATGGATGAATTTTTTGTATGTATTAACATATGATTATACGTACAAAAAAAATGATATCTTACTTTGAAAAGATCCTTCAATTATAAAGTTCAGTACGTAAAAAACTCAAACAATACTCCTTTTTAACATTTCTTTATTTTTTGAAGAAAATGGCATAAGATTATCTGATAAAACAACAAAGTTAAAGCTTGATTAGGCATTGTAACAACTTTTACAGTTTGTGAACCTTTATCATGCTGTACTAATCTGCAAAATGTATGACGGTACACGTATCAGTTAATCATGTAAACTTGACGACATAATCCCTTTTGTAAAACTCTTGATTGGTAACAGAATTTCTCATTTTACTTCAAAGGCCTATGTTTCTTTTAGCCTAATATAAAAATAAGAGTTTATAGATGGGCAATTTTTTTTTTTCGTTTGTTTATTTTAATATTAACCAAAAAAAAAAGAATATTATCACAATTTTCATTTGAGGCCTTTCTATGGTTTAAAAATAAATAGTCTGATTGAAAAAAATATACAATGGATTATGTCCATATCTTTATGGACTAGAACATTAACGTGTATTAGAAATACCAAACAGCAAGGTTTATCAAGAGATATGAGAGAGAACTGGCTCTTTAGTCAAACATTTGTTCTAGTGATAAACAGTCTACGATATCATTTGCTTCAGCCGCTAGTTTCTGTCATTTTGACATATATTGAAACCGTCACTGGGGCAGTGTGGCTTCTACCTTTTTTTCCTCTTGTCTTTTGACGTCTATCTCTCTGTGTGACCCATTTGTTTGTCGTCTTTTCTATCTTGCAATAATTCTTAACCTATAATTTCACTGATGCTTGGTACTTCTCTATCGACAAAAGGACAATTTTCAAAATAAGGTGTTCGATCTCCAATATCGTATTTATTCTTTCTTCCTCAGCAGCAACATACTTCTCCTCTGCTCAATTCTTTCGACGCAGATACAGCGAATGTAAAACGCTTTTCTTCAAGGACGAAAATCCTTTAATTGTAATTCATTCTGAGCAGAGAAAAGGGACGGCAAAATGGTCACAGTTTTCTATTTGCCTCCCATTTCTCTCTTTGAGATGTGAAAGTGTATTTATAAGCAATGTAACGCTGACTCTAGCTCTTTCGCTGCCCTACAAGATTTGGTCATCGCTGCGGTAAACTTCACCGGCATTCTTCCTTCTCTACATCTATGAAGCCAGCACAAGTGTGGTCTTCGACCGTGTCGTCTGTGTTTACAAAGTCAACCTATGATCAAAGCAGACTTGAGTTTCTGAATGTTTCGAGATTTTTCCAATATGGCCGCAGCCTCGGAGGTAAGACTCTGGATTGCGAACTTTGATAAATGCATCATCAATCTTCATGTGAGTGACATGCAGACTCTTTTCGATGTAAGCGCTATAAAGATCATATAGTCAAGAAGTTAAATGGTATAAGGATTTCACCAAACCCCCCCCCCCCCCCCTTCTCCCTTTCAATAGATCACCATGCATCACAGAGATCGCTTCTAAACTATAAACATGAAATGTCATATTTCAAAGTGTCTTTCTGTAAAATCCGTGAGGTATTTATAATTATTGATTTTTGTCGTTCTCTAAATTGGTTTGAGATAGATATATAGAAACCTTGGTATATAAATGGTTAGACAGTGAAAGAAAGAAAGAAAGAGAGAGAGAGAGAGAGAGAGAGAGAGAGAGAGAGAGAGAGAGAGAGAGAGAGAGAGAGAAGGGAGAGATAACGAGGGGAGATAAAAAGAAGAGAAAAATAACAAACATAACTGTTTGTATGAAACTCAGTGCAACCTTATCGGTAAACAGCGATTGAATTCTTAGAAGGAAATGGTTTTCTATGTAACCGCGATACCCTAGCATTTTGTGAAGTCTAGCACCAACCTTCAAGAAAGGGAAAGCATCAAAAGCCAATGACCGACACCATTCATCTTTGTCATAAACCCTTTCTCTGTTTTGAGCAACGCTGAAATGAAAAGAGTGTTAGTATTTTGGGACACAATATTACGGCTTTTTTTTTATCAAAGGACGTATTAAGGGAGATAATTATAATGTTCGATGAGCGATGTTATACAGGTAAACATCTCTTCATGGCAACAAATTGAAGCAAAAATGAGTTTTATTTCTTAATTTGAATGCAGAACTACTAGATGTTTGGGTCACTTGACGGATCGTTTATCAGATTTCGTTTTGATCGTATTTAAACTCTTCATTGCTTTTAAAATGTTTTAGGTTACAATATTTTTGTTAAACAACATCAACAAAAAATAAACCAGGAAGGTAAATAGTACGAACAGTGTTGTTTACTTTCAGAACTGTGATATTTCCTTGAGATGTGGAAGTCTTCAAGCTGTGATAAAATGCCGGAAACTGTTAGAGAGAGAGGGGGAGAGAGAGAGTAAGGTGGGGAGAGAGAGAGAGAGAGAGAGAGAGAGAGAGAGAGAGAGAGAGAGAGAGAGAGAGAGAGAGAGAGAGAGAGAGAGAGAGAAAGACAGAGTGAAAGATAGATTGATAGAAGGACAGGCTGACTAGCAGACAGCAAAAGACTGAGAAGAGGAAAAAAGAAACATGGTAAGACAGAAATAAAAAGACAGACAGAATGATTTGGCTACACATAGAAAAAAGTAGTGGGCGACAGCTCGCGAGGGTAGAAGCGGAGAAAGACAAAGAGGATGGAGATAGAGAAAGAGAAAGAGAGTAAGAGAGATCGAGATATATAAAGAAGAAGAAGAAGAAGAAGAAGAAGAAGAAGAAGAAGAAGAAGAAGAAGAAGAAGAAGAAGAAGAAGAAGAAGAAGAAGAAGAAGAAGAAGAAGAAGAAGAAGAAGAAGAAGAAGAAGAAGAAGAAGAAGAAGAAGAAGGAGAAGAAGAAGACAGCAGTGAAACAGGTCTTAAATTGAATTATATAGGAAATGAGTAGTAATCAACATAATTTGCAAGCCCATCCCACCTTGAGCGGTTATCTCAAAGGCATGAAATGATAAAAAATATAAGTGGATTTTTAAAGGCAAAAAAGGAGAAAAACGTGTGTTATCTACTTGCTCCTGTTTCTCCACGAGAAAGAAAACTTTAAGGGGAAATCACATCCTCGATCGAGCACCGTTTGATTCGTCCAGAGCAAAAACTTGATTCTCAACGGCGGCCATTTAACCCGCACATTAAAATAAAAAAACCTCGAGCGCCGCAAAGTCCGAAACACCAGCATGGCACGGAAATAACTACTGTAAGACATGAGCCCCTAGCGTGACTCAGCGGCTGTCTCACGCCCATAAAAATGTCTGCACGGACCGAAGAAAACCGAAAGCATCAACGAAAAGAGGATCCACAATAAGATTTTTTTGCCAAAAAAGGAAAATATAAAAGAATTCGAAATTTAATTCAACAAGGCCTTCATGTGGTGAAAAGAAAGTTTGAAATCACTTTGGTTGTTATTTGTAGTGCAGTCTAGATTTTGGCCCAAATATGGTAAGTTCCAATTATTAGGGAAGATTCAATCTGTTTCGCGGCCGAATGGGCTTATCGGAACCGCCGATTAGCGATTTCTTCCTGCTTCTTCCCTGGCATGAAAGACATTTGGGAGAATCAGCTTGAAAGGGGAGTTTTGGAAATGGACATGTTGCTGCTGGAAGGAAATTGCCTCTCCCTCGTTCTGTCTCTCTGTAGCTTCCCGTGACTCTCTCTCTCTCTCTCTCTCTCTCTCTCTCTCTATATATATATATATATATATATATATATATATATATATATATATATATATAATCTATCTTTCTTTCTATCTATCTGCTTTATCTCTTCTCTTGTTTCTTTCCCTCTTTCTCTTTCACTCTTTTTCAACTACACTACATCATCTTTTAATTGTAACCCGATATAATCTATGAGCAGAAAAGAAACGTATGGTTCAATTTATATATATATACATATATATATATATATATATATATATATATATATATATATATAAATATATGTATGTGTGTGTATATTAACATCATGCTTAAACGCACCAAAAACAAATAATATCTTAATTTGAAAAGATCCACAAATGATTCATTTCAGTACATAAAGAACTCGAAAAATACTCTTTTAAAAACAAATAAAAAAATGGTATATGATTCTTTGATAAAACAACAAAGTGAAAGTTTGGCAGCAATTGTAACATCTTTTACAGATTCCGGAACCTCCTTCATGCTGCACTGATCTCCAAAATATGTCAGCAGAAAAGGCGCCGATCGAGTAAGTAGCGTATCAGTCAATCGTGTGAATGTGGCGACATATCCCTTTTGCTCTTGATTGGTAACACAGAAGTTTTCATTCCACCTGAAATACTTATTTTTCCTTCAGCTTTATATAAGACTTGAATTTTTTTTTTTTTTTTTTTTT
>JAWDGP010001282.1:75000-85000 GCA_033675545.1 Elysia crispata | reverse complement strand
CACTGGAGTGCGAAATAACCAGCTGCATTATGACTCTCTGCGTGGGTTTGATGTGTAGTGTTTTCGATATATGCATTGTGGGGGTCATATACATATAGTATATATCTATACATATATAGGATTGGTCCTTTCCTAATAATGGCTAATTACGCAGGAGGTCTATATGAATGTATAGTCAATTAGTCAAATCATATTAGATTTCACACTTCCCAACCTCTCTCCGCTTCACTTGAGCAGTATGCATCAAAGAGATCGCTTTTTAAATCATAATTATCAATTTTCATAGTTTTAATTCTAAAATTATCTTGAGATAGATAGATAGCTAGATAGTTAGAGAGAGAGGAAAAGAGAGAGAGAGAGAGAGAGAGAGAGAGAGAGAGAGAGAGAGAGAGAGAGAGAGAGAGAGAGAGAGAGAGAGAGATGTCAAACCTGTATGCGGAAAAAACAAAACGCGTGAAACGACAAAGTGCACATTGCACTTGGAACAATGAGATGTGTATGACGTCTTTATGGGTTATGAGGTAAATGAGAGGCAGAAAAGTTTATTATTATAAACAAATGAAAAATCGAACTTTGTTCTGGAATTCCCAGAGATTTAAAAGGCTGTATAATTTAAAACGCGATATTGTTATCGTCCAAAACAAAAGAGAGACTTTTTGTTATGAGTAAGAACAATGCAGACATGTTAAGAGATATTTCCTTGAAATGAGAATTGCATGCTATTTTAAATTAATTCATTCGAGATTTTTTTTTATTAATTATGATTTTTTGGGGATGGTTAGAATATGCGAGGCATCCTAGGAAAGTTTTGACTACTCTCGGGTGATGAAGATTGGAATAAAATAAAATTGTCCCTTTCAATTAAATTGTTACTGTATAGAATTATTGAAGACTGGGAAACTTTTTTTTTAATCTTTCTCTTGGCTTTTTAGAATAGTGTATGTGTGCATTGGTTTTTGTTTATTCGTTGATAGAAAATTAATTTCTTTTAAACGAGCGTTTTCATGAAATTAGAATTAAAAAACTTTAATTGTGTTGAGTTAATAGAACTCAATGTATTTGTTGTTCTTTTTTTTTCATGTTGATTTAAATAATGCATTTACTTAAAAATTAATAATTATTCTCTAACTTTTGATTGCCAATTGTATAGAACAAAAATGATATAATGAAAAGAAACCGTAGAAAGAAAAAGTAAAACGGCAGAAAAAGCTTTATCAGAAAGACAGTTGTTAGTTTCTTTTTTGTTGTTGTTGTTGCAATAATATGTAAGTACGACAAAAAACTTTCATTTGTCATAATTTCATTTAAATGAATCAGGAAGAAATAAAAAAGATACCTAATTTATTTATGTAATGAAATAGCAAGTAGAGATTAATCTTAAATAGTCCAGGGAACAGAAATAGGGAGATGGGCAGTTACACAATCTGGTAGACAGACAGAGACAATCAGAGACAAAGAGAGCAAAACCGACAAATAGACAGACAGGCTTGAAACGAAATTTATATATAAAAATAATACTTGATTTACTTATTTAAAAAAATGGCAGGTAGAGATTACACTTAAATCGCCCAGGAAACAGAAAGAGAGAGAGAGAGAGAGAGAGAGAGAGAGAGAGAGAGAGAGAGAGGGATAGAGTGAGAGAAAGAGGGAGAGAAAGAGAAAGAAAGAGAGAGGGATAGAGAGAAAGAGAGAGAGGGAGGGAGAGAGAGAGAGAGAAAGAGAGGGAGGGAGAGAGAGAAAGAGTCAGAGGAAGGAGGGCTGATACATATAAAAAAAATTATCCTGTCTTCAAAAAGTAATAACTCTGCTCCCATTTTCTCTCTCTCTCTCTCTCTCTCTCTCTCTCTCTCTCTCTCTCTCTCTCTCTCTCTCTCTCTCTCTCTCTCTCTCTCTCTCTCTCTCTCTCTCTCTCTCTCTCTCTATTTTTCTATTCTTTTCCTCTTTTTTTCTTTTGTCTTTTTCACCATCTATTTGCCTCTTCTCTCTCTGAAGTGGAAATATATATATATATATATATATATATATAATTGCTCACTTTACTTATGGCACAGCTCTCCGGAAAAAAATTGATGTCAGTGACTTGTTTAGTCATCAACACACACGTTAGGAACGAGCTCAGCCGATAAAGGTTAATGTTCACATATGAGAACTGCCATACGAGAGGAATTTTCTTGATGCTGTCAAACACTTCTACTACTACTACTACTACTACTACTACTACTACTACTACTACTACTACTACTACTACTACTACTACTACTACTACTACTACTACTACTACTACTACTACTACCACAACATCAACTGCTGCTCCTATTACCACTATTTCTACGAATAAACTACCACTACCGTTATTACTACTACTACTACTACTACTACTACTACTACTACTACTACTACTACTACTACTACTACTACTACTACTACTACTACGACTACTACGACTACTACGACTACTACGACTACTACGACTACTACTACTACTACTACTACTACTACTACTACTACTACTACTACTACTACTACTACTACTACTACTACTACTACTACTACTACTACTACTACTACTACTACTACTACTACTACTACTACTACTACTACTACTACTGGTGCTGCTGCTTATATTACTATTATTACTATTTTTACAAACATTGCCTTAGAAACATTACTACAAGAACTATAACATTTTTCTTCTCCTTTTCCGAAAAACACATTTATCGCTACTTTGGTTGTGCATTTTTTACTCGATCAGTTTTTCTATCATATGCGTGCAGCAATTGTAATATCCTTTTTCGTTTAATTGAAACCTAAAAATAAGTGATCTTGGCAAGGCAAATATGCAAAAATGGTAAATACTCTACCTAAGCATAAACACTCAACCGCGCTGATCTGCTTAATTAGCCCTCAAAAGTGGCATTGAATGCTATCTTAAGAATGGCAATTACTGAGCCAAATGTTTGCCCTATGAATCGTTTTATTCCAGCAAAAAGACGTGGCCAGATGCGAGGAATCTAAGAGTTGAAGATGCTCCAACTAATGTCAGTTCAGAAGGTTATCAGTTCAGTCAATACATGGACATTAGTCTTGTTATGATGGAACAGCAACCCAAAATAAAAACAATAAGGGATTATCTTTGTAAAATCCATAATAATAATATTTATAATAATTATAATAATAATAATAATAATAATAATAATACTAATAATAATAATAATAATAATAATAATAATAATAATAATAATAATAATAATAATAAAAATAATGATAATTATAATTATAATTATAATGATGATGATAATGATTATAATGATGAAGATGATGATGATGTCAACAACAGCAACAACAACAACAACAGAAGAAGAAGAAGGAGAAGAAGAAGAAGAAGAAGAAGAAGAAGAAGAAGAAGAAGAAGAAGAAGAAGAAGAAGAAGAAGAAGAAGAAGAAGAAGAAGAAGAAGAAGAAGAAGAAGAAGAAGAAGAAGAAGAAGAAGAAGAAGAAGAAGAAGAAGAAGAAGAAGAAGAAGAAGAAGAAGAAGAAGAAGAAGAAGAAGAAGAAGAAGAAGAAGAAGAAGAAGAAGAAGAAGAAGAAGAAGAAGAAGAAGAAGAAGAAGAAGAAGAAGAAGAAGAAGAAGAAGAAGAAGAAGAAGAAGAAGAAGAAGAAGAAGAAGAAGAAGAAGAAGAAGAAGAAGAAGAAGAAGAAGAAGAAGAAGAAGAAGAAGAAGAAGAAGAAGAAGAAGAAGAAGAAGAAGAAGAAGAAGAAGAAGAAGAAGAAGAAGAAGAAGAAGAAGAAGAAGAAGAAGAAGAAGAAGAAGAAGAAGAAGAAGAAGAAGAAGAAGAAGAAGAAGAAGAAGAAGAAGAAGAAGAAGAAGAAGAAGAAGAAGAAGAAGAAGAAGAAGAAGAAGAAGAAGAAGAAGAAGAAGAAGAGGAATAAGAAGAAGAAGAAGAAGAAGAAGAAGAAGAAGAAGAAGAAGAAGAAGAAGAAGAAGAAGAAGAAGAAGAAGAAGAAGAAGAAGAAGAAGAAGAAGAAGAAGAAGAAGAAGAAGAAGAAGAAGAAGAAGAAGAAGAAGAAGAAGAAGAAGAAGAAGAAGAAGAAGAAGAAGAAGAAGAAGAAGAAGAAGAAGAAGAAGAAGAAGAAGAAGAAGAAGAAGAAGAAGAAGAAGAAGAAGAAGAAGAAGAAGAAGAAGAAGAAGAAGAAGAAGAAGAAGAAGAAGAAGAAGAAGAAGAAGAAGAAGAAGAAGAAGAAGAAGAAGAAGAAGAAGAAGAAGAAGAAGAAGAAGAAGAAGAAGAAGAAGAAGAAGAAGAAGAAGAAGAAGAAGAAGAAGAAGAAGAAGAAGAAGAAGAAGAAGAAGAAGAAGAAGAAGAAGAAGAAGAAGAAGAAGAAGAAGAAGAAGAAGAAGGTAAAATATGTAATCCTGTAATGTAAAAATCTGTAAATCCTAGGAGATTACTTTCCAATCCCTAGGTTTGATGTCACTGCGAGCTCGCTCATTCTTCTCTGGGTAAACACCTCTGAAATTCCTTGATGTGATTAAGATCTTTAAAAAAAAAGCTGAAAGCTGTGCTGAATATAGCTGTTAATACCTGATACAATGTGTCTCCAGTTAGTTTAAAATGTGTGTGTGTCTGTAATTGTTAAACATTTGAAGCGAGGAAAATACATGCATCCGGTCTGAATCACGCAATTAGTCTGAAAGACTTAAATCAATAAAGTCTTTATAAAGTATTTTACTCCAAGAAGCAGAAAAGGCCTGATACTATTGTGGAACTTCCTGATTATTACAAACTGTAAAAAAATTTTTAAAAAACCCATTTTCAGTTAAGTGTTATGATGGAAATATAAGGGATTGTCTTTTCGAAAGTAATTACATGATGGACTGTGGTATCACCGTGACTCACCTAGTCTAGCTAGAACCTGGTTGATCTCGAAGCATGGCCGGGTGAGCCGAGTTGTAACAAGACCTTTCTTCTACGCGGAAAAAATTGAATGATATTAATTTATTTGTTTATGAGATTAGCTCGGGTATTCAAATGAAATGCGTCTTGAATTACATTTGAATGTTTTTGGTTTAAGAGGTTTTGAGACACTTTATACCTCGTCCATAGAAACATATGAGGAAATGTCAATATTGATCAAGTAATAATGTAGCATTGTATTTTTGCAGTAATTCGTGTATTAACATCTAAAATGAGATATTGTTTGCAAGAATATTTTCTACGAGTGGCCAAGAGAAAGAACTATGCAGAAAACAAGGGCGTGTTGATTCAGGAATTCTATTAGAAATCTCAAGGGAGGTAAATCTATCCAGATTGGGTTTTTTATAGCCTGTGATGTGTGGCTGATAAAGCATACCTTGTGCACTTATTTGGCAAACATCATGCCATTAGCAAAAGTATTTTAACGTAATTACATGGATCTTAGCTTTCCAATTACGGCTTTCGCAATAAATCTTTTTCATTTCTTTCTTTACTTGCTGCTGTTGTAAAAAGCCTGCACTTTTGGTATCAGACATTAAAACAAAGAGGAATTACCCTAAACCTCTCTTTTAATAATCAGCATGTTTTTTTAACATATGAGAGAATGTATATTTATGTTTTTTATCTTGTTGTTGCTGTTTTCTTTTATTGAATCATTGCTCTACCAGGAATATTTTTTTTTTAATTTGCAAATGCTCTTTTTAAATCATAGATAAAATGGTATTTTATAGCTACTTTTTTTTAGCCAATTTTTCTAGATTTTTTTCTCTTTTTAAATTTATGACGCTTTTATATTTTATAGCTTCTATTTTTTTATTTGCCATGAAAGAACCATTTTACAAAATCCGTTTCTAGGCATTTTTGAACCTCTCTCTCTGTGCTCTCTATCTCTCTCTATCTCTCTCCACCTCTCTCTGTGCTCTCTCTCTCTCTCTCTCTCTCTCTCTCTCTGTCTCACTCACTCACTCCTTTTCTCTCTCTCCGCTTCTGTCTCTTTATCTATTTATATATCTATCCATCCATCTATCTATTGCTTCACTAATCTACCAATTTCCGTCGATCGATTTTCTATCCATTCTTTTTTCCTTCGTCACTTTAGTACTCTTTCTATCCATTTACCTGTTTATGCTTCTACCGATGTTCTTATCCACATCTAGTTACAAAATTGGTCGAACAGTTATGAGTTTGGAATGATAATGTAGTTGACCTGACTAATCATTATAACACATTATGTTAGATTTAGTTGAAAGCAATGGGCTATCAGTACTCTGACAGCATCGCACTTTTGTAAACCATACACAAACACATCTATTGAGATTTGCGCTATACTCTGTGGATTTACACACTTTATATTCTGGATCCTTTGCATTTAAATCTAATATCAAGACATTTTGTTCCGGAACAAAAATTAGAATATTCTCAGGCTATATAAAACTGTGGTTTTAAAAAAAAGATAGATGTGAGTGGAATAAGAGGGAGAAATATAATCTGTGAGGAAAACAAAAATCAAAAACGAAATTCATATAATATCGCATATACTCCATGTATTTCGAGGAATAAATAACGTTCATTAAGAAATTTTTAATTTCATTCTATGAAATTCACGAAAATCTGAGTTCCAAGTTTATATATAATAATTGATTTGATTTTATATTCATCGATATTCCAAATATATTTTAATCAACCATAGTGACTTTAATCTAACTCAGAAAGTTTTTGTCGCCATCAGACTAAATTGTTAAAAGAAACAGATGCTAAGGAATAGAATATTCAAAAACAAAGAGAGGACACAAAAAATGGAACTTCTTCTGTAGTGAAATATAATAGAGCATGAATAATTACAATGTTGTACAGAATTTCAAATTTCATGGGTTTCCAATAGCCTAACTGTGCTCGTTGTGTGTGAAAGTGGGTAAAAACTGTCTATGAAGGAGTCTTCAGTATCGAGAGCGTATTCCCCTCCCTCTCACTCTCGTTAAGCAGTCTTCAGTATCGAGAGCGTATTCCCCTCCCTCTCCCTCTCGTTAAGCAGTCTTCAGTATCGAAAGCGTATTCCCCTCCCTCTCCCTCTCGTCAAGCAGTCTTCAGTATCGAGAGCGTATTCCTCTCCCTCTCCCTCTCGTTAAGCAGTCTTCAATATCGAGACGGTATTCCCCTCCCTCTCCCTCTAGTTAAACAGTCTTCAGTATCGAGAGCGTATTCCTCTCCCTCTCACTCTCGTTAAGCAGTCTTCAGTATCGAGAGCGTATTCCTCTCCCTCTCCCTCTCGTTAAGCAGTCTTCAGTATCGAGAGCGTATTCCTCTCCCTCTCCCTCTAGTTAAGCAGTCTTTAGTATCGAAAGCGTATTCCTCTCCCTCTCCCTCTCGTTAAGCAGTCTTCAGTATCGAGAGCGTATTCCTCTCCCTCTCATTCTCGTTAAGCAGTCTTCAGTATCGAGAGCGTATTACCCTCCCTCTCACTCTCGTTAAGCAGTCTTCAGTATCGAGAGCGTATTCCTCTCCCTCTCACTCTCGTTAAGCAGTCTTCAGTATCGAGAGCGTATTCCTCTCCCTCTCCCTCTCGTTAAACAGTCTTCAGTATCGAGACGGTATTCCCTCTCCCTCTCCCTCTCGTTAAGCAGTCTTCAGTATCGAGACGGTATTCACCTCCCTCTCCCTCTCGTTAAGCAGTCTTCAGTATCGAGACGGTATTCCCTCTCCCTCTCCCTCTCGTTAAGCAGTCTTCAGTATCGAGACGGTATTCCCTCTCCCTCTCCCTCTCGTTAAGCAGTCTTCAGTATCGAGACGGTATTCCCTCTCCCTCTCCCTCTCGTTAAGCAGTCTTCAGTATCGAGACAGTATTCCCTCTCCCTCTCCCTCTCGTAAAGCAGTCTTCAGTATCGAGATGGTATTACCCTCCCTCTGCCTCTCGTTCAAGCAGTCTTCAGTATCGAGATGGTATTCCCCTCCCTCTCCCTCTCGTTCAAGCAGTCTTCAGTATCGAGACGGTATTCCCCTCCCTCTCGATCAAGCAGTCTTCAGTATCGAGACGGTATTCCCCTCCCTCTCCCTCTCGTTAAGCAGTCTTCAGTATCGAGACGGTATTCCCCTCCCTCTCCCTCTCGTTAAGCAGTCTTCAGTATCGAGACGGTATTCCCCTCCCTCTCCCTCTCGTTAAGCAGTCTTCAGTATCGAGACGGTATTCCCTCTCCCTCTCCCTCTCGTTAAGCAGTCTTCAGTATTGAGACGGTATTCCCCTCCCTCTCCCTCTCGTTAAGCAGTCTTCAGTGTCGAGACGATTTCTCCCTTCCGCCTCAATAAAAAGCTCATTGCTGGCATTCCCCATCTTTAAAAGCTCGTTTTAAAAGAGGTTTAACTCAGGAATTAAGATTGCATTCCTATGTTATCTTCCCCTTTCTATTTCTCGCTTTTATATTTTCATTTTTGTCATTAGGCAAATGGATAAGAGAAATACATTTTCAGACAAAACTGGGAAAGTGTGGTGTTTGCATGCAAGTTGCCATCATTTGCGCAGTCTGCTGCAATTTGGAAATGGTATGGCAGTAGGAAAAAGAACATGATTAAATTTAAATAAGGTCGAAGGACATCAAATTAAGGCTGAGGCACGGAGAGTGTAAGCAAGTTTCTTTTCAATTGTTTCAAGCTCTCGGAAGGCAAAAAGATGTCTGAAGGAAAATATTGTTTTTTTGATTCTTCAAATCGATTTTGTTAACATTGTTAAAATATGCGAGAGAATAATTAATTGTTTATATGTCCGTTTGTTTGTTTTTGTTTTTTGTTGTTTTGTTGTTGGTTTTTTTGCTTTGTTTTTTTTGTTGTTTTTTTTCTTTTGATTTTTTTTTTGGTTTTTTTGGATTATGGTTTTTTTTCGTTTTATCTCTGTTAAATTTGGTCAAAAATCTGGTATGATAAAAACAATCTCGAATCTTATGTAGATCTCATTAGGCCGCATGCTTTGTATGAGTAAGAAGGCTTTATCATATCCCTTTTCTTGATGGATAACCTCAAAACTCCATAAAGAAAACGACAGAAAATGTAATCAATTTAAAGAGAATCATGCGGCGAAGGAATATGAGTGCTTTGTGTTGCTGAAGGGAAGACAGATGATATGAATAAATCTCTCTTCCCATGTGATAAATACACATCTGATTTTAGGTAGTACATAGTGATTACCTTCGGAATCACCTACATGATATAAATACATCTTTCTTACCAAGTGACAAATACACATCTGATTTTAGGTAGTACATAGTGATTACCTTCGGAATCACCTACATGATATAAATACATCTTTCTTACCAAGTGACAAATACACATCTGATTTTAGGTAGTACATAGTGATTACCTTCGGAATCACCTACATGATATAAATACATCTTTCCTACCAAGTGACAAATACACATCTGATTTTAGGTAGTACATAGTGATTACCTTCGGAATCACCTACATGATATAAATACATCTTTCTTACCAAGTGACAAATACACATTTGATTTTAGGTAGTACATAGTGATTACCTTCGGAATCACCTACATGATATAAATACATCTTTCTTACCATGTGACAAATACACATCTGATTTTAGGTAGTACATAGTAGTTACCTTCGGAATCACCTACATGATATAAATACATCTTTCTTATCAAGTGACAAATACACATCTGATTTTAGGTAGTACATAGTGATTACCTTCGGAATCACCTATATGATATAAATACATCTTTCTTACCATGTGACAAATACACATCTGATTTTTAAGTTGTACATAGTAATTACCTTCGGAATCACCTACATGATATAAGTAAATCTTTCTTACCATGTGACAAATTCACATCTTTTTTCAGGTAATAGTTTCCTTCGGAATCACCTATGTTATATTAGGACCATTTCCTTACCTCTTGCTGGCTCATCACAGTCTTCCACACAGTTAGTCTCAAACGGGATGGGAGGGGAGAGGGGAAATCGTCTCTCCGTCACAGACTTAATGGTGAGCTCGCTTTATTTCACAGTATCAGCGAGGCAACAGA
>JAWDGP010001282.1:65000-67500 GCA_033675545.1 Elysia crispata | reverse complement strand
ATATTGTATAGAATTTGGATATCTGATCAGTGGTTTCTCTGGCATAGTCTGTACAAAACACGACCGTTTTACCAAATTTCCTGTTATATCAGTTAAAACAAAACAAAGAACAACAAAAAGAGGTTAGGAATCTTTGTCAAAACATTGACGCTGCAAGATTTTGCAGGCAGGGGAGAAATCAAAACCGCAACGTGAACCATGTTATGATTTTCATCTAAAGAATACCACACTTCTTTTAGGATTAATGAAAATGGCGACTTATAGAGACATTCCATAAACAAACAACGGCAACATTGGCTGCTCAATAGATTTTTCTTACGTGCGTGTGTGTATATCTATCTATCTATCTATCTATATATATATATATATATATATATATATATATATATATATATTACATTATACCTTTTTGTGTTTGTACGTACGTATATATGTAGATATGTATCTATGAATGTTTTTATGTATGTGAGAATAAAGTTTTTAAATTCCATGTTGACTGAAGGAATCGGCTTTCTCCATGAATAGTCACACGGCGTAGTAAAGACGGATTTTCCAACAGTTCCATTCACCTATTTGAGTCTATGCTTTGAAAAGAACGGTTCATTTTCCTGCATCCTATACGGTAACTCGGTAAATCTTAAGAAAGGTAGGAAACGACTAATGTCGTAGTGTTTGTCGCACATTTTCGAGTATGATAATTTCCGACATTAATTAAAGACAGGTTGCTTTGCAGGAAACAATACCATTCCCATCCTGTCCCCTCCCCTCTAAATGAGCGGTGCGGAGCGCCTCCCAACATCTTGGTGAGCAGCAGGGCAGATTATGGAGCTCTTACACGCCTTCTCTCATACCTCATGACAGGACGAGGGGCTCTTGGAAATACTTTATTGTAAATCAACATAGAATGTTGAGCTCTTTCAATACCCTCGTTTAAAGATGTACATAAAGTAAAGCGCTTCCAAGGACCCTTTTGTATACAGCAGCACATGATGCAGAGCTCTTCCAAATAACCTTTTGTGTACAATAGCACATGATGTAGAGCTCTTCCAAATAACCTTTTGTGTACAGTAGCACATGATGTAGAGCTCTTCCAAATAACCTTTTGTGTAAAGTAGCACGTGATGTAGAGCCCTTCCAAATAACCTTTTGTGTACAGCAGCCGATGATGTAGAGCCCTTCCAAATAACCTTTTGTGTATAGCAGCAAATGATCTGGAGATTTTTCAAATACACTCCTGGACAGGAACATTTGATGTGGAGCTCTTCCAAATGGGCTCACCCTTATATGATTTTATTTTACATGCTTGGATTCTGGTCAACTAAATCGGCTCACTCTTATGTCATTCTAATTTACCCGTTTGGATTCTGATCAACAAAATGGGCTCACTTTTATGACATTCTAGTTTACCCGTTTTGATTCTGGTCAACTAAATGGACTCAGTCTTATGTCATTCTAATTTATCCTCTTTGATTCTGGTCAACTAAATGGACTCACTCTTATATCATTCTAATTTACCCGCTTGGATTCTGGTCAACTAAATGGCTTCACTCTTATATCATTACAATTTACATATTTAGATTCTGGACAACTAAATGGGCTCTCTCTTATATCATTCTATTTTACATGCTCTTGATTTTGACGGACTTGCTGCACTCTTATACCATGGTAGTTTGACAAACTTAGAATCTTGTAGGCTTACAAATGTCGTATATTATTTTATTTTATAATCCTAAATTATAAATCCTTTTTTGCCAATACCCAATTTGTCTAACACTTATAAGGAATAAGTCTAGTGTATGTAACCAGCAATGACCGGTTCACAAGAGAAATAATTAATAATGGCTGGCAAACACAAGTTTCTGAAAATTTATATTTTTTGAAAAATCCGCTACAGCCCTTGTTGGAACTTAAAATTTCTGAAATAAAAAAAATGACAACTTAATAAGAGAGGTGATAAGAAGAAGTGGGAGACAACTGTGTTTTGTGGAAAAAAATCAATTAGGATGATGATTAGTTTTGAGCCTTGAGGGTCTAGTGGGGGGAAAAAATCACTTTTTAACCGAACCTAGTAATCAGCCAAACAAAGATGGAGGAAGAACTGGAGGGGCGGTGGGGTAAATATATATAGATTAATAACTAAAGAAAGACGGAGAGATAGAAAAAGAAAGTGATGGAGAGAAGAAGAGCAGAGAAGCAGGGAGAGAAGTAGAGAGGAGAGAGATAGATAGATGCTAAGCGAGAAGAAAGAAAAAAGTGAGGCATGACACCATTAGATAGCAAGACATTTTGGTTCAGAATCTTATTTTTCTAAGCAAGTTTATTTTTAACATTTTTTCTATGATCATCATAATTAGCGTCAGACAGAAGCAACAATGGGAGTGAAATATTTTCATTTTTTTCATGAACGTTTTACCTTTTCTCCTGATATTGTTGTATTTGTAGACGCAAAAAATGTGAGTTCAAACAAGCGACCTTGGCTTGATTATTTTCGGAAATAGTT
>JAWDGP010001282.1:0-60000 GCA_033675545.1 Elysia crispata | reverse complement strand
CTCAGTCCTGTGAAATGGTAATGAAATGTTTATGCACCTGAATTCTGAAATTGAATCGCCCTTATGTCAACACTGGCAGGAAGAACGACACTTCTTAATAATTTAAAACTTTTCGACGATTACGCTCTGTCTGGACATTGTTTACCTATATATTACATGGTTGTCTCCAATTGCGTGCAGTAAGAACACAATTTGAAAAATGAAACTTTGTCTACATCACACTGGCAGTGCAAACTACCTACTCTTAATGATTTTATGTTTTGAAAAAGATGAATGGGCAAATGTAGTAACTGGATAAGACTAGAGCAATGGGACCCTGCCTTTTTGCTCATCGTTTCAGGATAAATCTGTGGAATTCTCTCTATTCATCTTCCCTTTCGTTCTCTTGTTCTTTTCATTTTGTTTTTAAATTTTTTTTCCGTATTCTTTATCCATTCTTTCAAATGTCCTCTCCCAATAGATATTTTTTTCATTCATCTTGACCTTTATTTAATTTTCTTTTCATATCCCAGCATCTATGCTTTTCTATTTTTCTTTACTCATTCTACTGTTAGTCTTACAGTTACTAATTTACTCACTTGGAGTTATACACAATGGTTATAGAGTGTTTCTATGACACGTAGGAGATCGGGGGTTCGATTCCAACTTCGCCACCATCTGGTGGCGTCGGATCCGCTAGCTATAGGGTAGCTTCATCCTTGGCTTGACAGGAAGCCACTCCAGGAGTGGAATAGTTTGGGGAACTTTAGGAAAGTAAAATTGACCAAAGAAATATTTTTCTAAGCTATCTCCCTCTGCCACGTTTTGTCCATCTTATCTCTCTTTTTCCTTCTCTCCTGATTTTTCGCTCTTCTTTTTCTCCAAGTCCTTGTACTCTAACTTAATATCCATTTATCTTTTGTGGCAATCCATCTCTACCTGAAGAGTGTTAATAACATATATTTAATACACCATTATATACAATTATGAAAGTCATCTAATCTACCCTCTAGGGTGTCTTTCCAACATTCTGTTGACACAAAATTACAAAAAAAAAAAAATAACGAGAAGCTTACATCTAGTTTCTCTAAACATTTTGATTACTCTGTTGTTCGCAGGCCTTGCGAGATCCGGCATCGTGATCTGAACACTGATTACTTTTGGTTTAATTGCCGAAAATGGATAATAGTAGCCACAGCAGGAGCTGAAAACTAAACAAAAACTAATCAGAAATATAATATTCGCTTGGATCTGAAGATTAACAGAAAAAAACCGAGCCTCTCTACTCCATGATAGGACTTCACCTGAGGATTTGGAACTTACTGGTCAGCTTTTGAATACTTTGCATCAATGCAATCCTGATTATCACCAATTGGCCTGTTAGGTTTACCACTGTGAAGATCTTTCCTTGTGATACTGGAGCAGAATGTGATTAGGACTTGTCAGCGGATGCTACAGCTATTAAGTTAATTAAGAGATGTAATTATTATTCATAAAACATGTAAAGAAATCCTAGCTGTACATATCTAACTACAATTGATAGTCACGCAAGTTTTTATTTCAGTTCCTCAAATCGCCTACGTTAGGTTCATCGTGTCGGAGCAGAAATCACAAGAAGATTGTAGGGGACTTTGATTCTGCGCAGAGCATCAGTTTTCTGGTTAAGTGATGATCCTGACACCAGTCATTGTGTTTATATTTTTTTGACCGTTACCTACCCATAAATACTTTCTAGATTTACCTACCGTTTATCTACTCTTTCTACATATATAATTGCAATGACGTGTCCAACTTTTCTACAGCTGATTTATGTTTTCTTGCCCTAAAATCATCTAGGGATTTTAGGTTTTGGTAATCCAAGAAAACTGTTATGTCATTCGAGTGTTTTAATTATATTATTTAAATAATTACCTGTAAAAATGTCTACTCTATATCAATGTTTAAATCAGTAAGGGGTTGGAAACAACTCATTAAGTTTCAAATGAAATATCGATTTACTAATCAGATGATGATTCAGACAGCAGTAGCTCTTTCGTAAATATTTCAAGCTTGCATAGCCACACACAGCTAGGGACTGATATTTCTAACCATACATTAATTGTAAATCTGTATTTCTCGGCGTTTCTCTCAGTGGTTTCACCAGTTTGTGTAGCTAGCTCTCAAGATGGGACACCTGAGTGGCAGTATAACTACGCCTGTTGCAGCAGTGGGCAGGGAAGGAGGATGTCAACCGGCTGGAAACAAAAGTTATGAAAACAATGGCAGCAGATGCGCAGGTGCAGAAACCGAGGGAGGAATTCCAGAGTACTACAAAGTAAGTAAACATCTAGTTGACAATCTAGTAATGAAACGAAGTAAAAACCTCGAAATACGTGCATTTTTCCTACATGGCCGTGTCAAACGGATTCATTTCTGGCATGTTTTGGTTACAAAAAAAAAACTTTTCTTCATGGAATATCAAAAAATCTATTTCCTCACTACATTTAAAGGCATTGAAAAATAACCCTTTAACAAAACAGGCGTGTGAGACTGTGTAGCGGCGAGCTCTCAGTTGAAGATATTTACAGAGAGACGTTTTGTTTGGATGAGTGCACACAAAGTTTATTCAGCATTTGGAAATATAATCCGCTTCAAAACCTACAAATCCATTAACGCTATGTATTTCCCTAATACGATAACCAATTCAAGAGAAAAACAAGACGAGAATTACTTATAGTTCATCCCTTCTTCCACAATTTCTCTCCTCCCCCCTCCCTTTTCTTTTTTTCTCACTGTATTTCAGGATGCTCAGATCACTTTCCTTGTTTTCCTATTCTTCTTCATTGTCATCGGAAACATAATCGTTCTGGCAGCCATTTCTCTGTCACGTGAACGTCGAAGATCCAGAATGAACTTCTTTATCATGCATTTGGCTCTCTGTGGTGAGTAAATCATAGGGATGGAGATAAAGTGATGATATAAACGATGATATAGTAAATATACGAATGACGATACAGTAATGATATGAATTGATGCATAAAATGGTATAATTGACGAAAGAGTTATGATATGAATGACGAAAGAGTTATGATATAAATGACGAAAAAGTTATGATGTGAATGACGAAAAAGTTATGATGTGAATGACGAAAGAGTTATGATATGAGTGACGAAAGAGTTATGATATGAATGACGAAAGAGTTATGATGTGAATGACGAAAGAGTTATGATGTGAATGACGAAAGAGTTATGATATGAATGACGAAAGAGTTATGATATGAATGACGAAAGAGTTATGATATGAATGACGAAAGAGTTATGATATGAATGACGACAGAGCAATATATTCTGAAAGACAATAGAGATGCGATCTGTACTGGATGAAGTACCCACATCTTCAGGATTCACAAATTCCTTTCAAACGCAAGATTTTTTCTTCTCAGTGGGAAATGTTTATCTTCAAAAGGCTAATTTAAAGTCAAACATTTTGGTATCAACTATGTAATTTTACTACCGTGCCGAGACGCCCACTGAGTTCATGGTACCTACATGAGATGTTTGATATTCGATCTCTTACAAAGGGCCCAGTGCTGTCTAGACGTTAATGTTAAATTGTAAAATACATTAGACGTGTGATTATGGTCGCTATAGAAAAAGATTTTGCCACAGCCACTACTTGTTATGTATTGTAAATTTTCCACTAAAAACGTATTAGAAAAAGTCAGTTTGGAAGTGTGTCTCATTATTTCCAGTTTAACGATCTGTAACTGCTCGGAGGCTTCACAACAGCACGACAGCTCTTTACCTTATCTCTGTTCATAATGAAGAAGCAGTGTTTTCCCTGGTCCGTCTTACAGTACTTCGAATTTCTTTCGCTTTTGTAATGCCTGATAAGTAAAGAGCTTAATGCCGAGGTGTCAAATGCTTAATGGATGCTTTTACGTGGGAAGATCATGTCTTTTTTTCTTCGTGTAGGCGTGTCTGATTTTGAGTCAAGGGCTTTCTTTAGCATGATGTCATTTGATTTTAGACAAACCTTGCAGACTAGGAAGGCTGAAGACTATTCGGCCTATCACATCACTCGGCGATTTGAAAGGAGTTGAACACTTTCAGAAGAAATGTGTCCAGGATGGTATGACTGAGTCAATGAAATGAATGGATGTTTAGAGGCACCATTTTCACCCGATTTATTCCCTCAACTTAACTTGAAAATCTTCTACAGAAATCTTTTAAGCGTAATTTGATTTTTTCTCTCTATAAAATGATGAACTTTGACCAAGATAGCTGTCTGCGACGACCATCAAGCACGTAAACTTTATTGAGAAATTATGCTCAATAATGTACATACATGGAGTACTTTTTTCCCTTATTGTGGTGTAGTTTTGCAATTTACTTTTTCTCGTCTTTTCGTAAAGTACGTTTTTCACATCTATTTACAGACTAAGTGGTATCAGTTTAAAAGTCTCGCCAACACAACAAAACTGTAACTGACGTGACCGCCTCTCAAAAGATGGTGTAGCTACGGGCGACTGCGAGTTCTTCTACTCTATTTCTTCTAAAACCACTCAGTGTGTAGGAGTGGATTTTTAACGAATTTTGAACTACACTAAACACTAGACCCTAAATCTTAACATAAAGACACTTTTGTATTGCGTTTAAAGAATTTTATTTATTTTTATTTATTTTCATCGTGCACTTTTCTTTCTATTTTTATTCATTGTCTAAGAAATTTAACACAAAAAAAAAACAGATGAAAATAAAACCAACAGCACAGATCCAGTCCCTCAATGACCACAAGGCAAGTAAACTCAGCATTACTCCGAACAACTGTGAATGAGATCTATAAAATATTAACTTTCTTTTTTTTTTGTTTGTTTGTTATTTCACGACCTTGACCTTGCAGACTTGCTGACAGGCCCTCTGATTGTGCTGGTAGACATCGTCACGAAGCTCACCGAGTACTGGTACGCCGGAGATGCTCTCTGCAAGATGCTCAAGTTCTCACAGGTACTCAGTCTGATCTAGCCGGGACATATTCTATGAGGGGCACAATTGGGCGCGGGAGGAACATAGGAATGGTTAGATAATGAGCCTTTACACATTAGAGACAAACGTGTGAATTCATTGTATATTTTAAACAATGATATATGAATAACACGCAGTATGTCACCTCCAACCTGCATCTTTAGCTGTTCCATCAAGTATTGGTTAACGTTTTTTAACTATTAAGTAAGTGCTTTCACTGAGAAATGACGTCAAGAATAAATCTTCCCATTAAGAAGCAATTAGTTGGAAATATATTTCTCTAGCATCAAATGAAGAACGGGGAAGAAATTTCTTACATATACTTCCAATTCTTTGTCATCATACCACAGGAACATAAAACAGCTAACTTATCATCGAATGTTAAAGAATTGTTGTTTTTTTTTCAAAATTCTCAAAGAGATCCTCTGTTCTGGTATCCCAAACCATGCAATCCTCAGGTGGCTGTGGCCTACTCTTCTACCTACATGCTCGTGGCTCTAAGCATCGACAGACTGGATGCCATAGCCCGCCCGTTACATTTTACTGGCAGCTGTAAGAGCAACTAGTTTAGTCCTTGTTGTCTTCCATCAACAGCATTCCTTTTATCATCATAAGGTTCATCTTCTTTATCATTCTTATAACCATCGATATCTTTATATAACAATTAATATTACTATCATAGTCATCAGAATCATCATCATCATCAACACCATCATCATTGTCATCACCATCTCATTCTTCTTCTTTATCATCACCATCACCATCATATTGCTATTACTCTCGTGATTGTCATCATATCATCATCATCTTCATCATCATCATCACCATCATCATCATCATCGACACCATCATCATTATCATCACCATCTCATTCTTCTTCTTTATCATCACCATCACCATCATCATCATCATCATCAACACCATCATCATCATCAACACCATCATAATTTTCATTATCATCAACATTATCATCACCATCATCATTATCATCACCATCTCATTCTTCTTCATCATCATCATCATCATCATCATCAACACCATCATCATCATCAACACCATCATCATCATCAACATCATCATCATCATCAACACCATCATCATCATCAACACCATCATCATTATCAACACCATCTCATTCTTCTTCTTCATCATCATCATCATCAACACCATCATCATCATCAACACCATCATCATTATCATCACCATCTCATTATTATTCTTCTTCATCATCATCATCATCACCATCATCATCATCAACACCATCATCATCATCAACACCATCACCATCACATCACCATCATCACCATCATCATATCAACACCATCATCATCATCAACACCATCATCATTATCAACACCATCTCATTCTTCTTCTTCATCATCATCATCATCAACACCATCATCATCATCAACACCATCATCATCATCACCATCACCATCATCATCATCATCATCAACACCATCATCATCATCAACACCATCATCATCATCAACACCATCATCATTATCATCACCATCTCATTCTTCTTCTTCATAATCATCATCACCATCATCTTCATCATCATCATCATCAACACCATCATCATCATCAACACCATCATCATTATCATCATCATCTCATTCTTCTTCTTTATCATCACCATCATCATCATCATCATCATCATCATCATCATCATCATCATCATCATCATCATCAACACCATCATCATCATCAAGACCATCATCATTATCAACACCATCATCATCATCATCATCATCATCATCATCATCATCATCAACACCATCATCATTATCATGACCATCTCATTCTTCTTCTTCTTCATCATCACCATCACCATCATCATCATCATCATCATTATCATCAACACCATCATCATCATCAACACCATCATCATTATCATCACCATCTCATTCTTTTTCTTTATCATCACCATCACCATCATATTGCTATTACTCTCGTGATTGTCATCATATCATCATCATCTTCATCATCATCATCACCATCACCATCATATTGCTATTACTCTCGTGATTGTCATCATATCATCATCATCTTCATCATCATCATCATCATCATCATCATCATCATCATCACCATCACCATCACCATCATATTGCTATTACTCTCGTAATTGTCATCATATCATCATCATCATCATCATCATCATCATCATCATCATCATCATCATCATCATCATCATCATCACCATCACCATCACCATCATATTGCTATTACTCTCGTAATTGTCATCATATCATCATCATCTTCATCATCATCATCATCTTCATCATCATCATCATCATCATCATCATCATCATCATCATCATCATCATCATCATCATCATCATCATCATCATCATCATCATCATAATCTTTATTTTCATGGTCATTATTTTCGTTATAATCTTAAAATATCACCATGATAAATATTATGAGTTTTAGCGTCATAATTTACATTCATTATCATCACCAATAATGTCTTAGTTATCCTTTGTTATATATGCTCGTGGATCTAAGCATGTCAAATGGCGTCAAGATTAAATCTCCGCATTATGAATACATCACGGTGACTTTTAGCCTTTAATATGACAGTACTATCTTAACGACACCCCCTATTACTGACTCTATCTCTCTTTGCTTCTCTCTCACTCTCTATCTGTCTCTCTCTTTCTCATCCATTCTCTCTATATTTCTATCTGTCTCCTCTTTATCTCTGTCTTTTTTTTTCAGTATCCCCTTTATATTTCGATTGTGCTTTATCTATTTTAAAAGGATTATACTACTTTTACTGCATCAAACACAAAAGAACTGAAAACATCGACCTGTTTAATTTGAGGTTGTTCTCCTCTATAAAAAAAAATGAAAGGATATTCTGATGAATTATTGGTCACTTAGACCGAAGGTGTGACCACCAGGGTGGTTCAATACAGCAAGTCAAATAGTTTTAACATGATACACTGATTACTCTTTCCTCTTTATCAAGGCTACGACCACAAAATTGGTCTTTTCAGTTAAAGAATGTATGTGCATATATAATTATTTTTCTTATTGTTTTAAGGGATACATCAGTATTTCTTCAGTGATAACAAGTATAATAAGCATGATATTGTTGTTGATAACAAGATTATAGTTTCAACAGTATTGTCTTTTTCTCATTTTTTTTCTTTATTTTCCTCTGTCACAAAGAAATCTGGGCAACTCAACAGTCTTGAAAAACTTTAAAGAAATTTGACAAAAATGAAAAGTAGCTTCGCGGTAAAACCAATTTTATTTACTTTGAGCTAAGATTTTAAAAACGAAATAGACCAAAAAAATTCGAATCATTTTCATTATAAGAGAAAACTAGTTCTACGAAATGCAATCAACAAGAATAATTCTGAACACCCACCACTGGGATTTATAGCATGTACAAATCAATGCTGATGAATTATATGTGTATATATATAATTCATCAGCATGATATACTTTGAAATGCCATAGGTTCATCTTTTTTTTTTCTTCCGTTTTCAGCTTAAGAAGGAAATATATGCGGAAATAAAGGGAAATGAAAAGAAAATAGAGTATCCATTAAGTTCAACGAATTATGTCTGTGAATCGTGGAAAGAAAATAAATTGGAGAGTTTAGAAATGTATCATTAATCATTGTTTTGTAATCTGTAAAATCAATTTCCTTCTTAGTCCAGAAACATACGCACGACTCCGTTTTTCACCATTTGTCAATCGTGACTATTTGGTGTGCAATAACCTTAAGGTCAGCACCTCAAATTTTAATCAATGTATCTTTGTTCTATTTAGTGGACAGACTTTAATCTACTCCTGAAAATGCTGTAACAAGCTTAATGTGGTTTCGCCGCGTTCGCTAATATATATTTTGAGCAAATACCTCACGGTAAGGAAAAAAATGAAAGAACTAATAAACTAAGAGAGTTATCGATCGTTCCTAACGATACATGTATGGTTAATCGAGCTTTGTTTCATTTACCAACATAATCATAAAATTAAGCATCGTCTAACTGCTTACCTAGCAACATTATTTTAACAGTCAGCATCGTCTAACCTTTTACTTATCAAGATTATCACAACATTCAGTGCTTTTCAACTTTTATTTTTCAACATTATCATAACATTCAACAAATCCCACCATTTTTTAAGAAACTTTTTTATTATATACAGCATCGTGCACCTTTTTTTTAATCGTGGATTCAGATAAGACATGAAACTATAATTTCGACTACTTGTTATGTTCCATACAAGTGTTCAGAACAAATTAAACTTGAGCTTCAAGTTCAGAAAATGTTTGGGTAAGAGCAGAATGTCTAAGGATTTCGTATGGTCAGTCTGTTGTCTGTTGTCTGTTGTCTGTTGTCTGTTGTCGGGGTTTCCTACATCTCGGCAGAGTGGGGTGAAATCATTGAAGAGAATTAAATGAATAAAGGCCTGGGGATATCATTAAAATGAAAAAGATAGAGCTAAACCATAGTTCAGATTTTTAAAAATACTCCGATGTTTTAATCTTTAATTTATAATGGATATTTTGTGGAAAAAAAATCTGCGTTTGCGTCTTCCTTCTATGGACGTGAGGTTGGTTTTCACATGATTTCCTATTGTAGATCAAAATGACAAGTATTGACAATATTTCTTTTAATATGTCTATTAGTGTCATGATCCTTAGAATTTCATACAATATGGCGTAAGGTCTCTTGCAATCTGTTCCTTTCGTTATTTACCCTCGAGCGCCTTATCTTAATGCCTTCTTCAGATCCACCTTTACCCACGCCCTCCCATTTCTAAACCAAGCTTTCCTCGTATTCTCCTCCCACATAAAATGCTCTCTTCCCCAGGGCTGCGAGCCAAAGTTCTAGTGGCCACCGCCTGGCTCTTGTCAGCCGTGTTTGCTGTTCCTCAACTGATTCTGTTCCAGGTGGTTCAATCCCAGTCTGAACCTATGTGTCACCTGCATCTAGAAACAGTGTTCCACTGGAGGGTGAGATATATTATAGCACAGGTGGGAAAGGGATGTTGGTAGAAAGCAGTAGATAGCTCATACAACACAATTATTGATCTCTACATGAATTTTATCCCTATCATCAAATGCAGTAATAAAAGGAGCAGAAGTTTAGTATCAATTAAATTGAATGTCGCAGTAGAGCTTTGTGAATACTTGTGAAGCACCGTAAAAAAATAAAATGTAGAGTGCAGCTTCAAAATATATAAAAACAAAACAAAACACGTGAGCTTTCGGCTTTACGCCTTCGTCAGACACAAAAAACAAGAACAACAAATTCACATATTATAGAAATATCTACCAAAAAAAATGAATAAAATATCGTGAAAGTATACATACAAAAATATGTATAACACATACGTAAAGACAAGGACGCAGAAAAAACAAAAACAAAAAAAAAAATTATTTATTATAAAGGGATTAAAAAAATATTTTAAAAATATTATACTAAAAATTGACTAAACGAGTATTTATTAAATAATGAAGAAGAAATTAAATTAATAAAACTCCAAAAAGATAAGTATGCTGAACAGATAAGAATTTAATGAAAATATACTTGAAAAAAATGACTCAGGAAAGGAGTACAAGAGAAAAAGAAAGAAAGATAGATAGATAGATAGAGAGAGAGAGAGAGAGAGAGAGAGAGAGAGAGAGAGAGAAAGGGGGGAGTGGGGAGGGGAAATGGGGGAAAATAAAAATCAAGGCCTTAAAGGAAACCTGTACACCAAATTTCCTGATAACATGTTTACACTATTAAAATAATTTAATAACAATAGGTAGGAGTATCCAATGAAGAAAGTATAACATATATTTAAAAGATTTATCTCAATATGTAGACGCCGGTAGAAACTTGGAGACAAAGGTTGCATTTGTAACTGGTTTTTTTTTTTTTTCTGTGACTCTTTTCTTTACGTATTCGTTATATTTTTTCTTCTGTTTATACTTCCACATTATGAATTTTATTTTTCTTTGGGGGGTAGATCTTTCTATTTATAACTCTTTTCATATGATTACATATATATATATATATATATATATATATATATATATATATATATATATATATATATATATATATTTCAAATTTATATATGTGAATATACGTGTGTGGTTTGTTCTTGTTTTTGTGGCTGACAAAGGCGTGGAGCCAAAAGCTCACTTGTTTTGTTTTGTTTTGTACATTTTGGAGCTGCACTCTACCTATTTTTTTGTTTTTTAAGGTGCTTCACATATAGTAGTAGTAGTAGTAGTAGTAGCAGCAGCAGCAACAGCAGCAGCAGCAGTAGTAGTAGTAGTAGTAGTAGTAGTAGTAGTAGTAGTAGTAGTAGTAGTAGTAGTAGTAGTAGTAGTAGTAGTAGTAGTAGTAGTAGTAGTAGTAGTAGTAGTAGTAGAAGTTGTTGTTGTTGTTGTTGTTGTTGTAGTAGTGAATAATAATATTTTTGTGACCGAAAAAATTTCTGGTATTTAAATGGCGCGGCTTTCCTTGCAGATATTTTTTTTTCTAGGATCTCTTTTATCCTGGTGCATAAGCTACTACCTTTTAACGAAGGCTTCAGTTGGCAGAAGTTAAGTGATGTTTATTTTATTTTATCACAGGAACCCCAATATTACTAATCCTTTATTTTTCCTCTACATTTAGGTATATTTGATCTTGGTAGCTCTGTCCATCTTCTTCATCCCTGCTTGCATCATCCTTGTTTGCTACGTCGCCATAATCGTCGTTATCTTCAACAGCAGCGACCTTAGTAGTGGCGTCAATAGAGGCAGCAAAAGTAAAGAGACAGGTGAGTCGTATAGTGGTTGGTACACTTGCAGATTAAAAGATTTACTAATCGATATTCAGATTGATCGATCGATTGATTGGTTGTGATTTATAGACCAGGATTCATTGATAGATGAAATGGTTTCTGTTTTGATATACTGATTTCAATCAACTGATTGCATTATTTTTATATACTACTATTGAATAATTGCATAGTGATTGAATCGGAAAATTTAATGGTATGTCCTGTTTGTGAAATAATGAATACATAATTGAGATGTGTGTGTGTGCGTGTGTGTGTGTGTATGCGTGTGTGTGTGTATGTGTGTATATGTTTGTTAAAACTTGATAAAGGCGAATATAACATTCATACAGAATGTTTACTTCGTGCGGCTTAGTCGAGTTTAAGATTTGTATAATTTATTATTCCAAACCAACTGAATTTCATACTTTTTTTCCATTCATGGTAAAAAATTCATGAACATAAATTAAATTCATCGTCTTGCGTGTTTAATTGTGTATATCACTTCTGGCCAGTCAATAGTGTGAATGGCATAAAGGAGTTTTATTAAACTTGAACAGGTAAAAGGATAAAATATTTGCAAAAGCCATCTTTTAAAACTAAGCTTTAGCACATTGTGTTTATTTTGTTTTGGTTATTTTTTTTTCTATCTCATGTATTTATGAAGCTCTTTTTATCTTATGTGTTTATGAAGCTCTTTTTTATCTCATGTTTTATAAAGCTCTTTTTTATCTCATGTGTTTATAAAGCTCTTTTTTATCTCATGTGTTTATAAAGCTCTTTTTTATCTCATGTGTTTATGAAGCTCTTTTTTTTGTCAAATTTTCACCGTTCTCTGGTTATCTGAATGAATTCTGCAGAGCTGGCAAGTCAAGAAAAGATAGCATTGACACCAGTCAGACACAAATCACCGTTCTGTAGCCAGGCTTGCCAGCACAATAAAATCGCTTTTTCCCAATTTGAGCTAAAAAACTATGAATCGATATTATTTTTCTTCGGACGAAACAGAAGTCTCCTTTTAGAAGAAAAAAAAAAACTCCAATATTGCTCTTTGACCAAATCTAGATGTTTTCTCAAACTGCAAACAACAGTGAATTTTTTATTCATTTAGTCTATTTAAAGATCCTTTTAACGTTTGCTTATAGAGTACAAAACTTCTGGAAAGATTCTCGGGTGCGCATTGCCTTGTATTTGTTTTTGTTTTTTGTTGTTTTCTTTTTTTTATTATTATTATTATTTTTTTGTTCCTCGAAATTATGAGCTTTCAAATGCATCTATACATATGTTGTGATTTTGTGCGATTATTTTATTATTTTTTTCTTGTAAAAAGAAAAGCTAACCAATATTTCTCAACAATTCAAAGCATTGTTGTGGACAAGTTATCTAAGAGGGATTTGAACTGCAATGTCGTCGATGGACAAAGTTGGGCACTCATCTTGTGAACTGTTCTCGCCTTGACAGATTAACATATTTTGTGGATATTCCTGTAGGGCAAGGCTTATACCATACTGGACCTATTCGTTCAATCAAGCTTTTTACCATTTCATCATTATCAACTGATGCGGAATCTTTCACTTGTGTTTCATCCAGAAATGCTGCGCAGCCGGGGAGAAGGGGAGAGAACCCCCAGAGATAGCAGTGTGAGCTGCCAGAGCTCAAGGGGAATAATCCCGCAAGCCAAGATACGGACAATCAAAATGACTTTTATCATCGTATTTGGTAAGAACTGAACGCTAAATAAGCCAGATTTACCTTAAGTACACAACCCATTAATCCTCAGTACTTACATGCATTACTTTTTTTTTAATGAAAAAATGTATGTAGCAATCAATGCTGGAAGAAGAAGAAAGCAGCAAATGCAAGGTTTTTATACAGTAATGAGGCTGTGGCAAATCTAATTGAACCACGTTTGAATTTTAAGGTAGTTGAAATAATATTTGAGAACCGTTTAATAAGTATTTGCCAAAAGATAAAAATGTAACTTTCGCTCTCTCCACAAAGATTTACAACTTCGCATCCAGCCACTGAGATAATGACAGACCAACTGAATAATGAATTCATTTCCGGATAGCTGAAGGTCTTCCATTCAATGATTATTTTCCTTGAAATATTACACGGAAATATTTTACCGATGCTCAGAATATATGTTTAACGGTTTTTCGGTTGTTGTTTTCCTATAGAAATAAAATATGTTTGCAAAGATTTTCACGGGCGGAAAAATGTGACAGCGTTTCAACTTTTTTTTCAATTTCTTAACGATACAAGTATATCTAATCTTGGGTTTCCAAGATTAGAGAAAAGTTCTGAGTCTAAATCCCGTTCTTATAATCTCGATTGAGAATATTATATGCGTCCAAATGTAACTTCCTCTTTACTCAAACCTTCTTGATTCTGATGCAGTGTTCATCTTGTGTTGGAGCCCCTACTTCGTGTTCAACCTGTGCTCTGTGTTTGGAGCTCTGCCCAACACAGCTACCACTCAGAAGGTCACCGTCTTCATCCAGAGCCTGGCTCCACTCAACTCTGCCGCCAACCCGTTGATCTACGGTGTTTTCAGTACAAGAATCTGTCGGTTCCTCAGGTGAGCTTGCTGCTAAAATTGCACCTCTAACCTGCTGTATTGCATTGTAGAGAGGTCACTCGCAGATTATGTGCGTGGATTCAGCAGATTCGGCGACCATCTGCTGTGGTAGCCCTTCTATTTGGGGAATATCTGTAAGGAGGTTCATCAGCACCGCAGACAACTTACTACTATTACCGCCCGAATGTTTGTACACAACGTTAAGCAGTACTCTTGACCAACTGCTGTTACCGCCCTAGGATGTGTCGCGGGATCTAGCAGCTTAAGGAGTGTTCGCATGTATGTCTGGCCTTCTTGTTAATGGTGAGATTCCAATAGGTATTGGGTAGTTGTTGTTGTTTTTTATGCTGCTCCGATTTAAACGTTGAGAAGAAGTTAAACAAGCTAGATTGATGATTTCATTTTTGAGAAGCGTTGCCAACAGTGTACAAAATCTGAGATATATAAAAGTTTTTTTGCGTTTTTTTTTAACTAAAAAGCTAGCATAATATATAAACAACAAAGGTCATTGTTTGTATACTTTGCTTAGCTCGTTTTTTTTTTCCTCATCCTATATTTTGTCTAGCGAAATATGATGCAACCATTAAAATCGAGGTACTAAACTTTCTAATGTTCTAATGTTCTCTGACGGCTAGCTGTCAGACTTCAAGGGGATGTGGACCCGCATGGTTCTTACAGAATGCAGGCTATCCCGACCCAGGTTAGAGTGGTCTTTAGCGCGCTATGTGAAGCCGACTTCTACGTTACCAGTTCAAAGGTTGACCCTCAGGTGATCTTCTTAACTGGCCATTCAGCTCAAAAAGTCAGCAAGCTTCTTCAGAACTTATGACCTATTTCCATTATCGTGTTAGAAAAGATAAAGTTGAAGGACATCGTTCAATATTGCATGGGTCGTTGAGAGGAAAGTATTACTAAATATTTATTATCTTTCATTCTTTAGAAGGGCAGGCAATACAAATTTTAGTGCTCGACATTTTACATCATCGCCTAGGTAGACACACAAACAACCGATGAACAGCAAATAATCTCTGAACCTTTCATGTTTTTTTTCTGACTGTACACGTTTCATCGCTTGTTCATTAAGAAGCAAGATGGAAGGAACTGTTGCAATGACCTACTTTAGTCCCCTGTAGGCTTCAAAGAGACACCGTTTGAGCCAAACACACGCAAACCCTTTGCTAGTTAAAGATATATTGAGTGACCGTAACACGCGTTCTTTCTGAGGGCATAAAGTTATCCACGATGTTAAGCAGCCGTATAAACTGAGTGTTTAATTAATGGATAACTTTTTCGCTTCAGTGTTCTCTTCGTGCGGTTTACCAGTTTTTACTATATAATTTCTATACATTACAAAAAAAAATCTTTAATCTTCAATATTCTGGTCACTGGTCCAATCATGCTAAAACACTCAAAACATTTTTTCCAACTCGACCATTGTCCAGACGGGCGCCAGTTATCAAGAAGATGTCCGGCTCAGCCCTCAAGTCGTGCTGTCTGAGTAACAGCACAACAACGCCAAGCGGACAATCTACACCCAACAAATGCTCGACGGGGGACTACACGAGTATGACTGAGACCGACGACTTCAGGCATGTACTGGTCACAGCTTGCAGGACTCTAAACCCCTGGAAATTCTTTGCGATTAGGCGTAAAATAGGAATTGAGAATTGTTTCTATTCTTAGCTCTACGGATCAATCTTAATGTTAAAATTGAGCGTAATCCAACACATTATGTCTGAACTGGACAACAAATACAATCAATCGGTAATGATCAGTCTACTTAGCCAATAGATGAAATTGGAACAGAAATTTGTAGTTCAGATTTGTAAGTTCTCCCTTAATGTAATTTGTTTAGATTGAAAAGGTGTCTGGGCTCGTAAAACCTGTCAAGTATTTTCCAAGTGGGAGAAAGATTTGAGATTGTTTTATTTTATGATGGACTGGGCATGAAATAAATTTTCAAGAAATCCTAAAGCTATGTTTCTTATCTACAAAAAAAAATTTACTGAAAGAGTTTTCAAATAAGTAAATTATTACCTTAGAGATTCTTATCATCAGGAAATATTCATCATACAGCACTCCTTTAATTCTTTCTCTCCTTGCGCATGTGTTTAAGAGATAAATTTGAATAAGAAAGATAGTGGAATTGAGCCTCCATCATAACTGTTAGATGGATATACCAGCTGTTACTTATAAACTCCAAAAAGTTTTTAGAATGTTTTATTTTGGTTAATATAATTATGCTGGAATGAAGCTTTCGAGATATTTTTAATCTTTTCTCTTCCCGTGTCTCTTCACGATCTTCTGTCTTGTCAGACTGACCGGGGATAGTGTTGGGATAACCAGGATCCCGCTGGTCAAGCAACAGCTGACCGAAGAGGACAAACAGCTCTTGTCCAAACATCTCAAACCTGCAGGCATGGCCTGCGATACTGTATGAGAAAATGTAAGGCAAAGCCTTGAGATAAATGTGGCCAGAGACGATACGACCTAGAGCAATCGCTGTTAAGGATTCTGTGTGCTGAGAAACAAAACACGAAACTGACCACGATGACACACATATAATTTGTACGTGTTGATTATTTATGTCAGAAAATAAGTCAAATGTGAACGAGAAATACGGTGAGAAATGACGAGTTTGTGAACATGAATGACATTCTAGTCTCTTTCACAAAATATCAGAGTCAAAGAGACAGACAGAGACCAAGAGACAATGAAAGAGAGAGAGATATGGCTCAAATAAAATGAAACAACGCCGAAAACTTTGAACGACATAAAAATAACAAGCAAATTTCAGTTTGACATTCAAGAAAAGCAAGGTGCACTGGTTATTGAGAAAAGAAATTGTTATCTTACCATCTTGTTTCTAATATGTTGTGCGACAAGCGATTCATCTTTCATTAGGTAGAACAAGAGTATTTTGTGTAGAGTTTATTCACTTTAATCAGCACACTATGGACGTCTTCTATGAGAGCAAGCTGCACAGAAATCGTGGACTATTTCAGGAAGGTGTGGAATTCTTGTAAAAGTGCTGATCACTAACTTATCACGTAATAGGTATCGACATTCGAAACTGTTTTCGTATCTTTTACATTATGCGCATTACAGTAACAACTATAACGATAATTGTGGGCAATTACTTTAGAATTTGTTAATTTATCCAGCACTTTGCTGGCACCTGTTAAAATTGCGTTTCTTTCAATCATTTATTAAATTGCGTAAACCACTGCACTAAGGTTTATTTATACAACACATAATGAACAACTACTACAGTAATTGTTCACTTATCCAGAACAATGCTGGCATTTGCTACAGTAACTGTTCATTTATCCAAAACAATGCTGGCACCTGCTACAGTAACTGTTCACTTATCCAGAACAATGCTAGCATCTGCTACAGTGACTGTTCACTTATCCAGAACAATGCTGGCATCTGCTGGAGTAACTGTTCACTTATTCAGTGCATTGCTGGCATCTGCTGCGGAAACTGCATTTCATCCAGGACATTGCTGTTTCTATACGTTGGGCAACTATTACAGAATTATTCATCGGTTAAGTACACTGTGGGCGGCTAATACAGATTAAAAGTGCATCCAGTACACAGTGATTGTCTGCTACAGACGAGAACAGTTTAATATATTATCCAGTACAATATGAGTGTCTGCGATAGGACCAGTTCAGTAATGTAGTACATTGTGATTGTTTACCATATTACTTGCTCACTCTTCTAATACTTTGTTGGAGTCAACATGTATCTACATCTACATCAACTGTCCACTTGTTTAGTTCTATGTGGCCTTTTACTGTCTCTTGACCATGGAAGTGAAAATGCCAATCAACGCTCTCGTAGATATATTTTTTTTATCTGAAGAACAATCTATATAAGCCATTAACATTGTAAAACAACGATGTATATCAACAAACACAGCAACCACTCGACCGCTTTTATGAAAAAATTCCTGCCTAAAAGTATTAGCAATTGGACCAGCATAAAGTCAAAGATCAGAAAAGTGTTCAAACATGCCTGCCGGGCGTGAACCATCGAGAGATGTGGGTTCAACACAGTGCTCATTTTCGACTAAGCTACAAAATGAAAGAACAATCAATAATCAGGTGGGCAAAACAAATCAAAAGAAAAAAAAATGTAATTATGGTTCCATCGGCGGTTCAGCAATAACGTATTCACAAACATTTCTAATCAGCAAACATTTTCCGAAGGCCGACAAACTTAGCAGGATCATTAATTAAAATATAATTAAAATAATGTAAGCTTGCATGCCAAGCTTCAAACCAGTAATGTTAAAGCACAACAAGGGCCTATTACAAGACCAGAAGAAAGACCAAAAAGGGAGAGAACATGCAACTGCAGAAATAGAGAAGAATGCCCTTTGGATGAAAAATGGCATGTAAAATACATCGTCATTATCGCTGTCACACAGACTGATATAAGACTTACAGAAATAAATTTAAAACAAGATACAATTTATATAAATCATGTTTTTAACAAAAACATAATAAGTCAGCTTATAGATTTATGTAAGCATATTTGGAAATGGAAGAACAAAAAAAAGAATAGACCAGTCAACAGGATAGAAAATTGTCAACAACTTAAGACGAATCACAGCAGACAAATAGCACACTTTGTGAGGAAGAAAAGTTCGAGATTTTGCGCTAACAACCAAGTTTAAAATAACTGAAAAGAAGGGTTTTTTTTTTTCAAACTGTGTGCGGAAAATAAACATCTCTTAGACAAAGTCCAGAGAAGAAAAACATCACTTGACGAGTGGCACTAGTCCCCAAACTTCAAAGTTAACGACCGGTGCAATTAGTGCGTGTTCTATACCAGTTCTATACTAGACCTTTATTTACAGGACTTATACTTCAGCAACTGGTCCTTGGCAGGAATGCGTCTGCTGTAAGACCTGTTAATTATTCAGCATGTTGAGGGCGTTTACTACGGGAACAAACCATTTCTCCAGTTCCTATAGTTTAGAAACTATTCTCTACTTCAGAACAAGAACTGCCCCTTTTTATGACAAACATTGACTTTATGTAGTTCATTTCATGGGTGTTGGATTTCTTTCATAGCCACCGCCCAAAGTTTAGATTATAACTTATGCTAAAACCATCCATAGATGGAGATCTCGATAATTATTATGGTTTTATTTCGGTGCTGGACATACAAAATAATTGTGAAATACTTTGACTATGGCTTTGCCATGACACTTGTGTTTCAAGTCCTGATGTCCTCATCAGGAGGCTTTGGCGAAGTGATTACATTCTTAAGAAGGAAACGTTTTTTATGCCCACAGAAGGAGATAATTTCCTTTCAGAATCTTAACGTAGAAACCGGCACAAACATAACAAAGGAAATGTTCTCTTTCTGTGTGGTTAAAATTCGTTTCCTATTCAAGAATGTAATCACTTCGCCAAAACCGTCTGATAACAGCTGAAAGAAACAGGTCTCGAAACACAAGTGTCATGGCAAGGCTCCTTATTGTTGAGCACTTTCATTCAATATGTTAGTACCGTTTAAATCATGTATATAAATATATATATATATATATATATATATATATATATATATATATATATATATATATATATATGCGTGATGATTATTCTAAAATTCTGTAATAGTGCTCGACAAAAAGGAGCATTAATAATGGTGATAATAAAATTGGTTACTCAGATATTCTTGGCCATTACTTCAGAGTTTTCAGGCCTGTGTGCTATCCATTGCCATCTCACGAGAGCCGCAGAGGGCTTAAAACTCTAGAGTTATGGTCAAGGACATCTTGGTTACCAGTTTTACTGTAACCATTTTATATATATATATATATATATATATATATATACACACACACACACATATCAATGTTTTTGTAAACTCATATCCAAATCTGAAGTGTTGCAGGAGTCCTGAAGTAAAGATAGAATGATCTAGATCAAGATTTGACTCCGGTCGTTCTGATTCCAGATGGATGCCTCACATCATTCCACTGTTTTGTATTCAATAGCGGCTACAGAGTAGCTCCACACTGGAAAATATTTTCAATCTTTTCAGAAACCATAAGCTTTGGCAGCACTCAGAATATTGGCTCTTTTCTTTCTTCTTACCATTGAGTTCTCAAATAAGAATTCTGGAAGGCTGCCCGTCCTAAACGTGATTTTTATCATTTAATTTTTCACACATGTTTACTTCTGATACTTAGTGTTTAGTCTTTTGAGCACATCATTAAATTCTACTTCTTGGGTTTATTCCATCTTCTATCATATATGCAAAAAAAAAACAAAACACTCTTTTGGTCTATAGATATCACAAACGTATTTTCTATGACACACAGCTAATATAATTTATTCTTTAATTTCATATCTCTTTTAATATTCTATTGTTTTCAATGTTATTATTGTTGTCTATGTTGGCATTGGTGATGGTAATCTTGTAATATTCTATTTATTTATTTTTTTTTTTTGGTGATATATTGAAATATTTTTTTTTTCAGAATAAGTAATTGCCGGAACATTAATGTATGTAAAATGCTAGCATGGTTTGTTTTTTTTTTTTCGTCTCTCTCTTTTACTTTTCAAATTTTTTGTGAACTTCAAAAATATTATTTTTCTGAATGAGATGGTGATTAATTTCAGAAAAAGCCGAGTATAATTTGTAAATTAAACTTGCTAGTACTGACACTAAACATTAAGCGCTGTATTAAATGTACTTTTTGAAAGTATATGTTCTGTATTGGACCTTAATTTAGCTAAAACATCCCTGCACGTGAGAGAAAAGGTTTTTTTTCCATTATGTATGTCATTAAACGTAACGATTTTTATCCAGGAAATATCTTTCCTAAATTTGCTTTGTTCCCACACGACTGTGAGAAATACTGAGGGAAATTTAAACGATTTACAATGATTACATACATAATGGTAGACACATTTGAAAACGATAATCAAAGATTGCGGGAGAAAGGATAAGCACAGCATAAGCAGAAATTTTTAATCATAGTGTTTAATTTAGTAGCACTATGAAATCTCAGGCTCTTGCATCCAACATAACCCACAATACGTTCTCACAGGATTTAGTTTAGTAAAGCTGTATAGACAAGTTTTACTGTTCATGAGATGAAACAGGATTTAGTTTAGTAAAGCTGTATATACAAGTTTTACTGTTCATGAGATGAAACAGGATTTAGTTTAGTAAAGCTGTATATACAAGTTTTACTGTTCATGAGATGAAACAGGATTTAGTTTAGTAAAGCTGTATAGACAAGTTTTACTGTTCATGAGATGAAACTTACCAACCAAAATATGAGGTCGATCCTGTGAACAGTTCATTGTGGTGGAAGAAGTATTGATAAGCAATGACTTGCGGATGCTGAACCATGACTACAGCAATGTGTAGAGGGCTTGTATACCCACCCAAACCATGTTGATACTCTGCCTACAGTATTGTATTGCAGATTCCCTCGAACGTGCGACCATTATGGCAAAATGATTTTCACCTTCGATTTAAAACAAAAGTTAGTTAGCGAAGATTTTTTTTTAAAAGAAATGAAAAGGGAAGGGTCATACATAATAGTTGCTGTTCTTTCAAAGATCAATATCGTGTGAATAAATTAATTTCATTTGCTATATGCATAATAGTTGCCAATCTAAATAATATGGTTTTTCTGGGATTTATTCATGCGTATAAAAACATTAAATTTTATACATGGATTGAAACATGTCACGAAAAATAATGCTATCTTGATCTCAGTAAAAAAGTCTTTAAAAACTAAATTTTGAAAATATCTGTTATTAAATACTTTCGCTTTTATATGGATTTCACTATGTATTAAATCTTACATGGTCCCAAAAAGATGCGTCCATACCTAAACTTTCTATCCTTTCATTCTGCTACGAAGGCAGAGCGATGTGTTTTCTGTACCCGCCAGTTCATTTATCCTTGGTTTTGCGCAACGTTGCACATCATCTGGACGAAACTTTTCTGTACCCGCCAGTTCATTTATCCTTGGTTTAGCGCAACGTTGCACATCATCTGGACGAAACTTTTCTGTACCCGCCAGTTCATTTATCCTTGGTTTAGCGCAACGTTGCACATCATCTGGACGAAACTTTTCTGTACCCGCCAGTTCATTTATCCTTGGTTTAGCGCAACGTTGCACATCATCTGGACGAAACTTTTCTGTACCCGCCAGTTCATTTATCCTTGGTTTAGCGCAACGTTGCACATCATCTGGACGAAACTTTTCTGTACCCGCCAGTTCATTTATCCTTGGTTTAGCGCAACGTTGCACATCATCTGGACGAAACTTTTCTGTACCCGCCAGTTCATTTATCCTTGGTTTAGCGCAACGTTGCACATCATCTGGACGAAACTTTTCTGTACCCGCCAGTTCATTTATCCTTGGTTTTGCGCAACGTTGCACATCATCTGGACGAAACTTTTCTGTACCCGCCAGTTCATTTATCCTTGGTTTTGCGCAACGTTGCACATCATCTGGACGCACCCATCAGTATTGCTAATATCGTTAAAAACATTTTTACCTTTTTGTCTTTTTAATCTCTTTTCGTCTTTCATCAAATTAATATTTTTTACTACATTCTTTTCCCAAGTGTGAGGAATAAAGAATATTTATTTGTTCATCGATATGTCCCCTTCACCTTTTATGCGAGGCCTACAAAAGATCTTGAAATGAATATTACCTCAAATATTTACAACACCCGACAACTGTTGATACTACAATGGGTTTATATTTACAGATCCCCTACATATATTCATAAAACCCACGACTGTTAATGCTATAGATGGTTGAACGTTTTGTTAGATCACAAAACATATTTGTGTGTATTAAGACATACTTCATTTGCTTTTAATAACTTCTGATTTGGTATGCAATGGTATATTTTAGTAAAAGTTGATATGTCTGTTAAACGATATGGTATAACTACTAATCGATAGTTATAAAAAAAAACCATTGCTGATCTATATTGAAAATCTGTTCATGAAATGCCAGGGCAGAGTAAAAGTTACAAAAGCTCTTAGTTCACTTAAAGTAATGCTTCAGTAAAACACGTTAATATTTCTTCATTAAACCCTTATACAAATCAATATCTATACCGGCACTTTTGTTTAGCTGGTCATTATACAAAGTTCCTGACTGTACAGCTCTCTACAACAAGAAGGTTCTAGTTTTAAGGACGCAAGACATTTATAAAGGAAATTAGGCATGTTTTGCTCTGAATTGTTCATAGCTGCTTGAAAGTAGGTCTTTTTACTTAAAACGTGCTGTTTACCTTAATTCCGCTGAAAAGTTAACTGAAACAGATGACCTTAACTTAATATACAAAACCCATCCTTTAATATATCAGACTCCCAAGAGCACCGATGGCTGTGAGGCTAGAAAGTGGACTGTGATATCCTCAAGGCATTCACGTTAATATTTCATGTCCGCCCTGCCCGACGGGGCTTGTCCGAGGGTGCAGAAAATCATTAGGTCAAGTTTTTTTTTAGTGGACATACTATGTAAAAACATTATTTTGTCAAGCACACCAAAAACTATTTAGCACCTTAATTTTTCTCAATGATTATTTTGTTCGCCTGCATTTTTCTTTTAATTTTTACTGTTAATGGAGATATAGACTTAAACCTTAAAAGAAAAATCTTCGCAGTGTTCAATACATGCAGGTAATTTAATTGATCTTAATTATTATCACCAAGATAGAACCAAAATTGTATTTTTGTAATATGAATTTCCATTGTAAGTTTTTCACCTGATGTAGGCTTGTTATCAACAAGTTAGACATTATTATTTTAAACACCGAATAAGGCTTTGACAGCTCGAGTATAACAAGAAAATTGAGAAATTTAGTTATGCTAATCATAATATACATGTAAGTCCTGTAAACCAAAAAAAAAAATAAGCCTGCTGGAAGAAATGTTTCCTGCAAAAAATAGTTCTGCACAATTTTTTTTTTCATTTGAGATTTTTGTTAAAGATCACACGTTTCTTGTTTGCCAAATGATTTTGTCGATACCCCCTATGCTATGATAAAATCAAAAACAAGCTTTTGATGCTAGTCCTATTCATTTACCACTGTCTATTACATCATTTTTTTTCTATTGAGACTTTAAAAATTATATTGAATGTAATCAAGAATTGGTCAATAAAAGATCTATATCGGAAGAACAACCTTTATTATGCTGTTGTTGTTGTTGTTGTTTTAAAACTTTTTCTCTTTGCTATATGAGCAAGTGCCGTACATCAAACAGTTGTTGCGTGACTCAGATCAGAAAGCTAACATGACTCATCATGCCTGTTACTGCACTCAATGGAAATGGAAGTCTGAACAAATTAATGAAGCTTGGAGCTCTCTTGATTAATAATGGTGTACAAAAACATCAAAGTACAAGTTAAATATTCTTGATGCAGAGGTACACCTTTCATGTTATTGCTACGAGAAAGGGAACAAAAATACAAAAGTTATTATATCATTCTGGTTTAAAGGCCTTTGTAAGCTTTGCATCTGAGAATTTACAATGAACTGTTCTTTTTGCGGTAAGATCCTAGCACAGATATTGGTAAAATAACTCTCCAATCAAATCAGACACTAAATTGTCCCGCATTTCTGATATAAAAAATGTATTATTTTGCAGAAAAAAGCTACAGTTTAAGTACGAAGTTATTAGGCAGTTAGATTGTGAGGTAAAATTCTCTAAGCTACAAGCAAGTCAAAGTGTTCAGGCCCTAGACTGATATCTTATTTAGTCTTGCTTTAGTCTATTTTCAAGTGAGATAGTTTGTACTTGTACCAATGTTTTCTCCTAGCTCAGCTCTAGCATTACATCAATCTCAAGCCATTTATTTTATAGCACTTCGTAACCATGGTATAACAACTTTTCCTTAAACGTTTTTGGCAGCAAAAAGCACGACTGCATTGAAGAACAACTTGACCACTTTCAGGTGTACTTTGCCCCATTTTGCCCCATTTTAAAGGTGAATCTTTGCATATCTAAAAGATAATGAAGCATGTAATTGAATTCTATGTAATAATCACATTTTATTATAAATTGAAACGGTGGATTGCTGGAATATTTTTCTTTAAATAAAGAAATAAAAAAAAATTATGCATGTAAATAAGCTTAACGTAAAGAATAAGATGATTTTATAATTCGCAACAAACAAAACAAAAAAGAGGTATGAAATAATTTGATATTGTAAATACTACATCTCAGTTTCCAAATAGAAGATCCAGGAACTTGCAGTGTAAGGGGAGTAAACTCATGCCGTGCACTATCGCGAAGTTGATCTTTATTGATCGGAATGATTCTCTCTCTCTCTCTCTCTCTCTCTCTCTCTCTCTCTCTCTCTCTGCCTCACTCTCTGTGTCTCTCTCTGTCTCTTTCGCTCTCTCTCTCTCTGCCTTTTTCTGTCTGTGTCTCTCTCTGTTTCTTTCTCTCTCTCTCTCTGTATCTCTCTTTGTCTCTTTCTCTCTCCCTCTCTATCTGTCTCTTTCTCTCGCTCTCTCTGTCTCTCTCTACCTCTCTCTCTGTCTCTCTGTGTCTTTCTCTGTCCCTGTCTCTCTCTCTCTTTCTCTCTCTGTCTCTCCCTTTGTCTCTCTCTCTCGTTCTTTCTTTACATTTTTACTCTCTCAATCTCTCTCTGTCTCTCTTTCTCTTTTTCTTCTTTCTCTATCTCACTTTTTTATCCTCTTTTCCTCTCTCTCTCTCTCTCTCTCTCTCTCTCTCTCTCTTTCTCTCTCTCTCTTCTCTCTCTCTCTTTTTCTTCCACTCCCCCCTCTCTTTCTCTCTACCTATATCTCTATCTCTCTTTTTCTTCCTCTCACCCCTCTCTCCTTATCTGTCTATATGTCTCTTTCATTTCTCGTTCCCATCTCTTTATCTCTCTTTAACTATCTCTCTTTCTTCTTTCTCTATCTGACTTTTTCATCCTTTCTCTCCACCCCCCTCTCTCTTTCTATTTCTCTGTCTCTATTTCTCTTACTTTCTATTTTTCTTCCTATTTCTCTCTCTTTAACTCTACCTCTTTCTCTCTTTTTCTTTCTCTCACCCCTCTCTGTCTATTTGTCTCTATCTCTCTTTCATTTCTCTCTCTCTCTCTCTCTCTCTCTCTCTCTCTCTCTCTCTCTCTCTCTCTCTCTCTCTCTCTCTCTCTCTCTCTCTCTCTTATCTCGATCTCCTTAATGTCGTAAGCGAGGCCTTAAAAAGTGTTAGGTAGGCCTGAGGCTCACTTTAAAATCCTCATTACTATATACGGTAACTTTACCATGTCTTCAATACTTCACTGTTACATTGACGTGTGTGTGTGAAGCGCTTAACGGCAACATAGCCAGGGGGCGAAGTATGTTATTGTAAAAGAGCAATTACACCAAGTTGACAGTTCCCGCTAAGCAGTTTTTGAGCAAATTCTGTGCAACATTAGATGAAGCATAGTACTTGGAAGCTGCTTTTAATCGGCAAACCCGTGGGGGATAAAACGTTTAAATGGTTTCTATTGTCCCTTGCATGCTGACAAAAATTCTTCACAGTAGGCAGGTTGATGATTTCACTGGTTCCCCTTGAGTGGTTTTCCTCAACTTTCTCAATACAACATAAAATCGAATTGAGTGCCAACGACCTAAGCAGCGAAATTTTTTTCCACCTACTTGTAAAACTTCCTGGGTTTCTTGTTGCTTTCAGACAAAACTTCTGTGCAACTCTTTCTGGATCTGACCACCCAGCGAGTCCCACACGGTTTCATTGATTCAAGGTACACTGAACTAGAAGAAAATCATTCAGTCAGCAGGAAAAAAAGATTTGTCTTGAAATCTTATGAAGCTAACAATTGCATTCAAACTGCCTCTGCTATTGCGCCATAATAAACATAGAGTCGGGATATCTCGCCAAGATTTCCCATAAAAGGATCACCAATTTGATAGTGAGGCGAGCGAAACTTCCCTACAGGCCTAATCGTTTAAAGGAAAGAAACTGCGCGGTTAATATACAAAACGCGGGAAATGTTCACGGGAACTCTATTTGTGAGTCGTTAGGTTCAATGTTTGGTTCGAAATAAATAATGCTTCAACGAAAAAACAGAAAGAGGAAACAACGAAAAAAAAAGAAGAAAAGAAGAAGATGACGAAGAAGAAGAAGTAGAAAAAGAAGAAAAGAAGAAGATGACGAAGAAGAAGAAGTAGAAGAAGAAGAAGAAGAAGAAGAAGAAGAAGAAGAAGAAGAAGAAGAAGAACAACAACAACAACAACAACAACAACAACAACAACAACAACAACAACAACAAGATCAAGATCAAGAAGAAGAAGAAGAAGAAGAAGGTAATACGTTTGGAGAAAAGGGTGGTGAAAGGGGAAGAGTGAGCTGGAGTGAGAGAAGAGAGAGAGATAGAAAGAGAGAGGGAGACAGAGTGAGATAGAGACTGAGGGAGAGAGTGAGTGAGAGAGATAGAGAGATAGATGGAGACACAGTTAGACAGAGAGCGAGGGAGAGAGTGAGTGAATGAGAGAGAGAGAGAGAGAGAGAGAGAGAGAGAGAGAGAGAGTTCTTATTTTTACACGCTTTGTTCTTGAAACTTTAGCAGGGCTCTAACTTGGCCTGCTGGAGTGCACAGCCTGTATGGAAGCCCTTCAGACTGGAAGCACTTGCTTGTACTCACAGAAAAACAATTGCTTAATTAGAAAAAGCAAAACATTGATTTCTATATAATGTAACTATATCAGTTTGCTGAATAAATGTTAAGATCAAGAGAATCGTTGTTTCGATTTAAAGTGTAACTCTTCGTGGCCAAATAAAGATCGATCGAAAACAACTAATCGTCCGATCTCACAAGCTCTAGTCACGTATGCCTCAGAGCCTCTCTATCATACTGTCGCTTGTGCGCATGATCAGAAAGATGCAAAGGAGCCATGAGAGTAACTCAGAGCTCTCGTCAATGATAGACCATAGAACGGGATCTTTAGATTCGCTTTTGTTCATAATGCAGATTTTATAAACCTGGGTTACCGTCCCTGAATACTTCCTGTTTTTGTGTTAATTTGACATCGGATTTGAGATTTTCATTTTATTCATTGTGTGAGAAGCTGACGTAGTTTTACATTTTACTTTGACAAACCAAACCATTTTTCGCATAATGATTACCATGGGTCTATCTTTTCGCTGTTTATTAAAGCTCTCAATCTTCGCCCAGAAACACAGAGTTTTGAGCGACTTGCCTAGTGTCAGTTTTTGAAATGCGAATTCCGCTTTTAGACCCGAGATTTCTGACTATAGCTAATGTCTATATATAAATTTGCATAAAAATTTGGACAGAAAACTTAACAATTTCAATCACCTAATCCTTTTAAGTCGCTTGGGTTTAAAATAGCTAATCAAAATAACATCGACCTAAATATCGAGACCGTGAATTAGTATAATTATGTAAAGATCAAGAAAGTTCGTTTATAACATTGACAAAAGTATTGTATACAAATAAAATTCTCCAAGTGCGTCCATTTGATAATTCAGTTAAAAAGCTATGCCACTAGCGGAAAAATACGCTACAAAACAATGCTTCAATTCTAAGGATTCTTTAGCAATAAGAGTTTCTGATCTGATATTACATTAAATTGGGTCTAGTTGCAATGCAATTTTTTTTAAATGAAAACCCTTTGATTACAAATGAGTGCAGGATTGCATTTTTCTGAAATGTTTCTTATCACAATGTTTTGCTTCCTCCGACCATATAACATAAAGTTAGTATACAGGTTCAAATTCATCATAGTATGTAAGAAAGCTCTCTATATCTGGATCAATAACCAGTTCCTGATTTACTGAGCTATGCGTATCTCAAGATTATGAACACAGGATATGCTTGTATGATGATTACGTCTCAAACATGCAGAATACTCCTCATTGAAACAATGCACATTAAGCTTTTTCTGTTTATTTGGGTCTTGGGTTATTGCTGTGAAACTCAAGCGTCAAGTCTAACGGATGTTGCTTTACACAAACCCACGGCGCAAGGCCCAGCTACTTGGATCAACCCAGCTTACTCCGATCCCACAACACACAAAAGTGAGAATGCTGTGGATGGCATAGAAGACACGGAAGTTGTGTACTGCACACATACAACAGAGGCCAAGTTAATGTGGTGGATGGTAGATCTCCAAGCTACCTATCGGATATACCGTGTGGCTGTTTTAAACAGGGATTCCATGAGTTATCGTCTTCAAAACTTTACCATAGACGTTTTCATGAATGATCCGAGGGCTGAGCCGGACTTTCCCGTCACTCTTGGCAACATCTGTGCCTACCGGAAAGATCCAGTGGGCGTATCGCAATGGGCGGAGCTTAACTGTGACCCTAGACCAATCATCGGACGTTTTGTGCGAGTTGTGAAATCGGGCTATGAACAGCTGACTCTCTGTGAGGTAAGGTTTGTTGAAACACAACTTGGGAGAGAGCAGATAGGGCTATTGATGTAAACAAAACTTGTGGTCGCCCTTTTCGTAGTCTAGATTCTATTTTTTTTTTTTTTTAATGTTTAGGATATGCTAAGTAATTCTAAACATATAGAATTTTTTGTAATTGTTACCAACAGCGAAAAGACAGTTTAAAAAAACACACTAAAATCTTGAAAGTGTAGACGTTTTATTTTTCAATTTGATACAAAACTTAAAAAAGATATTTAATTACGACATATAAGGGGAAATTTTATACACAAAGCGTGACGAAGCGTGATAAAGTCCATTTCAAAGCTTATCAAAACAGGTTTTCATTATTTCGACAGTAAGAGAGAACTTTCTGCTTTTTTCTTGGCAGTGAGGAGAATGATGGTGAATAAAGAAATTTGAAAGGAATGATTTTGACAGCTGCAATTGCACGGCGCATTTAATTGTGCCCTAAATCCTCTCTTGAACTGAGTCATTAAACAAAACAATTTTCTATGATTACAAAAACAAAACAAAAAGAAATTATTCTGAAACGCTAAAGAGAAAAAACATGAGGAAAAAATTCTACATCAACAGTGAATTATTGTTTACACTTCGCAGCCTATTTCCTGAGCTAGGGAGTTTTCTAGAACCGGTATAAAGATTTCATGAACGCTTAAGTTTTTATATAGAAGTAACTATAGGCTCCAGCGTATCTCCTTAAGTACTTCTTGGGGAAGATCGCCATTAATACGAGTAGGCTGTGGTTCTGCTCTCTTCACTTGAGGAAGCATTTGCAGAAAGCTTCTACTATAAGGATAGACAAGCCTCGTGAGATCGGGTTGTTCGTCTTCATCCTCTGACCTAGTCACTCTTTTTATACTCAGAAGAAGCCTTGATTACCCCACTTTGTAAACTTTGCTTTAACTCAGATGTCTTATTCAATACGTTTTTTTAATTCTTTTCTTTTCTTGTTTGTTTTTTGCTATGCTTACAATGTAAAAAATCTTTTTTTTTCAATGTTTACAAAGATGCAGGCATTGTCGCCAGGATATTGTATCTTACACTATACACTAATGTGAACAATTTACTTGGATTTAGCAGTGGGAATTGAGCATTGCAGCTGTACTTAAAAAAAAATACTATACAGACAGTATACAGTAAATAGTATACAGACATTCAACCATCCCAAAAATATAATAAAGAGTTTTCTTTTAATAGTTTTGGCTGGAATTCACCACTTGACATAATTATAGACTAGCAGCCCCAGATGCACAAGTTGTTTGATTGGAATATAGGTGTCTAAATATATGCGCATTAGGTGTCATAACTTAGGAAAAATACATTTCAACAACACTTTTCTGTGATCTTGATAAGAAAAAGATAAACACTCATTTTCTAATGCAATTACATTTAGCTACCCCAGTCCTGTCTTTCTGTTCACCTTTAGTTGTGATATCTTAAAACCGCTGTTAACAGAGATACCTATTTTTTGTATGGTATCTTTTCACACACACACACACACACACGAATTTTGTGATTTAAACGAGCACAATGCACTATAATCAGTGACTTCAGGGTTTTGTCTATGTGTGCTAATTTTCATTTAATTTTAAGATTTGATTAGTCCTACATGTAAATATATATATATATATATATATATATATATATATATATATATATATATCAATATTCCTGTCGTCCTTTTTCTGTTTACATTTATACAGGTGAAGGTCTTTGCTCCTTCCATACAATTCGGTCGAACGTTTGAACGTACTCCGAATACAAAATCCCTGACAGAGCCTCAACATTTTCTGGGAGTGTTCAGTAGCGCTATGCACTGTGCTCTTGTCATGTTACAGTACACAGAACTCAATGTAAATCAGTTTAACCACTTGGATGGACGGTGTCTGGGATCCAAAACAGTTTCTGGAAAAGATATCGCGTCTGATGAACCATGGAGCTTGTATATCGAGGCTTAGGTCAACTTTTCGCGAGGCCTGCTATTTTGTATTAAAAATGTGTTGGCTTTGTACGCATAAATTTTAGAATTTCTCAAATTAACTTCCCCCTCAAAAAAAAAACAAAAAAAAACAAAAAATAAAGTCTCCAAAATGACTCACAATTTATTGAAACAAGAGTAATTTCTGCACATGCTTTTTATCTTCATTCGTTCGCTTTCGTTACTGTTACCATTAGTGGTAATGAAATGTCCGTAGAGGTAATGACTATAATCTTGATAATAATGTTGTGTGTAGGGTAATGGTTAGAGTGGATGTAGTAGTGCTGTGGTAGCAGTATAGCATTAATAAAGTTCATGGTGAGTAGGTTGAGTGAGATCGTGACAATGGACATCCTAGAAGGGATAGCGACGATTTTAGGATAATAAAATACTGGAGCTAATAATGCTAAATGTGGTAGTTTTAATGTTATTGAGGAGAATGAAGATGAGTAAAAAAGTATGTGGGTGAGTGTAGGATGTCACCACACGCAATAGTGTGGATAATGATGGAAAACTTTGATATTATTGACGGGTCTAAAGGCGTAGGTCAGAGTGTGCGCGGTGACCTTTTGTAAAAAAAAAATAGTGTGAAAAGGATGGTTACCGTTACTAATGGAGATAAGAGCAGATTAGTGATGGTATGTAGTGAGAACGACATTATTAAGTCTGACTGCTGAGGCAAAGATGGTGGTTATGCTGTAATGATTGGATGTATTTAGAAAAGAAAAAAAAAGAAACGATATCAATATATTTCACATAAATGATACCGATAACAGTCTCCGTTGTATAGATGACTTAATAGTGTTATTGTTTCTCCAACCACCACTACAATTCCTTCTACTTCTATTTCTACTATTCTTATTATTATTACTACTACTATTATACTACTACTACTACTACTACTACTACTACTACTACTACTACTACTACTACTACTACTACTACTACTACTACTACTACTACTACTACTACTACTACTACTACTACTACTACTACAACTATTACTACTACTACTACTACTTCTACTACTACTACTACTACTACTACTACTACTACTACTACTACTACTACTACTACTACTACTACTACTACTACTACTCTTACTCCTACTCCTACTCCTATAACTACTCCTACTCCTACTCCTACTGCTATAACTACTCTTACTCCTACTCCTACTCCTATAACAACTCCTACTGCTATAACTACTCCTATAACAACTCCTACTGCTATAACTACTCCTACTCCTACTCCTACTGCTATAACTACTCCTACTCCTACTGCTATAACTACTCCTACTCCTACTCCTACTGCTATAACTACTCCTACTCCTACTCCTACTGCTATAACTACTCCTACTCCTACTCCTACTGCTATAACTACTCCTACTCCTACTCCTACTGCTATAACTACTCCTACTCCTACTCTACTCCTACTGCTATAACTACTCCTATAACAACTCCTACTGCTATAACTACTCCTACTCCTACTCCTACTGCTATAACTACTCCTACTCCTACTCCTACTCCTACTGCTATAACTACTCCTACTCCTACTCCTACTCCTACTGCTATAACTACTCTTACTCCTACTCTACTCCTACTGCTATAACTACTCCTATAACAACTCCTACTGCTATAACTACTCCTACTCCTACTCCTACTGCTATAACTACTCCTACTCCTACTCTACTCCTACTGCTATAACTACTCCTATAACAACTCCTACTGCTATAACTACTCCTACTCCTACTCCTACTGCTATAACTACTCCTACTCCTACTCCTACTGCTATAACTACTCCTACTCCTACTCCTACTGCTATAACTACTCCTACTCCTACTCCTACTGCTATAACTACTCTTACTCCTACTCTACTCCTACTGCTATAACTACTCTTACTCCTACTCTACTCCTACTGCTATAACTACTCTTACTCCTACTCCTACTCCTACTGCTATAACTACTCCTACTCCTACTCTACTCCTACTGCTATAACTAATCTTACTCCTACTCCTACTCCTATAACTACTCCTACTCCTACTGCTATAACTACTCTTACTCCTACTCCTACTCCTATAACAACTCCCACTGCTATAACTACTCCTACTCCTACTGCTATAACTACTCCTACTCCTACTCCTACTGCTATAACTACTCCTACTCCTACTCCTACTGCTATAACTACTCCTACTCCTACTCCTACTGCTATAACTACTCCTACTCCTACTCTACTCCTACTGCTATAAATAATCATACACATAATCTACTCCTACTGCTATAACCTCCTACTCCTACTCTACTCCTACTGCTATAACTACTCCTACTCCTACTCTACTCCTACTGCTATAACTACTCCTACTCCTACTCTACTCCTACTGCTATAACTACTCCTACTCCTACTCTACTCCTACTGCTATAACTACTCCTACTCCTACTCCTACTCCTACTGCTATAACTACTCCTACTCCTACTCTACTCCTACTGCTATAACTAATCTTACTCCTACTCCTACTCCTACTCCTACTGCTATAACTACTCTTACTCTTACTCCTACCCCTACCTCTACTCCTACTCCTACTCCTACTACTACTCCTACTCCTATTACTACTACTACAACTAATACTCCTACTCCTACTCCTACTCCTACTACTTCTACTACACCTACTCCTACTCCTATAACTACTCCTACTCTTACTCCTATGACTATTCCTACGCCTACTGCTATAACTACTCTTACTCTTACTCCTACCCCTACTCCTACTCCTACTCCTACTCCTACTACTCCTACTCCTACTCCTACTCCTACTACTACTACTACAACTACTACACCTACTCCTACTCCTACTACTGCTCCTACTCTTACTCCTATAACTACTCCTACTCCTACTGCTATAACTACTCTTACTCTTACTCCTACCCCTACTCCTACTCCTACTCGTAATACTACTCCTACTCCTACTCCTACTACTACTACTACTATTACTACTGCTCCTACTACTACTACTACTACTACTACTACTACTACTACTACTACTACTACTACTGCTACCACTACTACTACTACTACTACTACTGCCATCACCACTACTACCACTCACTACTACTCCTACTACTCCTACTACTCCTACTACTACTACCACTCATCCTACTGCTGCTGCTGCAATCAATTAATCCCAATCCTAACCTGCCACCACCACTCGCTGCTACCACCACCAATTGTCACCACCACCACCACATCTCACTGCTCCTGCTCTGCTGTCCCCATCTCAATCCTGCTCACCACCACCCTCACTCATCCCAACTACTGTCATGCTTCTGCTGCTGCTGCTACTACTACTACTGCTACCACTCACTACCACACCTGCTGCTGCTACTGCTCACTAACACCCTTTCACCACTACCACTGCACCACCACTGCTGCTCACTGCCACTCACTCACTGCACCACCACCACCACCACCACCACCACTGCTTTCACGCTGCCACTGCTGCTGCTCCCACTCTACTGCCACTCACTCTATTCCCCCACCCATCCCACCGACCACCACCACCACTCACTACTCACTGCCTCACTGCTCACTTGCACTCACTCACCATCACTCACTCACTCATGCTACACCACCTGCACCACTACTACTACTACTACTCCTACTACTCATACTACTACTACTACTACTACTACTACTACTACTACTACTACTACTACTACTACTACTACTACTACTACTACTACTACTACTACTCCTACTCCTACTCCTCCTACTACTCCTCATACTACTACTACTACTACTACTACTACTACTACTACTACTACTACTACTACTACTACTACTACTACTACTACTACTACTACTACTACTACTACTACTACTACTACTACTACTACTACTACTACTACTACTACTACTAGTACTACTACTACTACTACTACTACTACTACTACTACTACTACTACTACTACTACTACTACTACTACCACTCCTCCTCCTCCTCCTCCTTCTCCTCCTGCTGCTGCTGCTGCTGCTGCTGCTACTACTACTACTACTACTATTATTTTTTTTTTTATTTATTTATTTATTTATTTATTTATTTATTTATTTATTTATTTATTATTATTATTATTATTATTATTATTATTATTATTATTATTATTATTATTATTATTATTATTATTATTATTATTATTATTATTATTATTATTATTATTATTATTATGATCAATTTTGCTTTTTTTTTTTTTTTCAATATTTTTGTCAATATCATAATGGTGATGATGATAATGATGATGGTGATTTTGATAATAATGTGGACAATGAGGATAACAGACAACAAGAAATTGATCCAGACGATCGGAATTATTGAAGACTCAAAAGAACTGAATAAAAAAGAACAAAATAATTAAATTGCTAATCAGACATGTACTAGACAGCTATTGGATTTTCATCCCGGAAGGAAATCAGCAGAAATCACATTTAATATCTATTGAACCATTTTCGTTTAAATTACACACACATATAATATATATATTCATACGAATGTACGTAGGATTCTGTGTGTATCACATAAAGATGCTGAAAATAACAACTGCCTTGTTAATTTTAGTAAAGACATCGCACTTAGCATTTTTTTACGAACAAATATGGTATATTTTACATGGGATTTTTTAAAGGCCGTGGGAACTGTTGAGATCAGTATGATGAAATAAGGTTTTAGTTTTTAAATTGGTCCTAAATATATTAGCTGCCTACTATATGTACTTACCTTAAGTTATATGGTACAATAAGACAGTAACTGGCCACCAGACGATTCATGTGTAAATAAATTAAGTATATATATATAAGGTTCATGGACAATCATCCTGTGATTGGGTTACCAGACGGATTAAGTATATATATATATATATATAAGGTTCATGGACAATCATCCTGTGATTGGGTTACCAGACGGATTAAGTATATATATATATATATATATATAAGGTTCATGGACAATCATCCTGTGATTGGGTTACCAGACGGATTAAGTATATATATATATATATATATATATATAAGGTTCATGGACAATCATCCTGTGATTGGGTTACCAGACGGATTAAAGATTGATTTCTCGTGAATTTGTATTAAAAAAGATCTATCAACAAACGGTATAAAAAAATTAAAAACGGCTAAGAGCAAACGTTTCGCCTCTAGCCTTTTGAAATTACCAAAACAAAATTCAGCGCCTTCAATTTAAAGAGATATAGACATGACTACAAGTCAGTCTGAAAATTTAAAGTTAAACCGAAATGGACCAGAGCAATCTACCGCATTGACGGTATGAATCAAAAATGTTGACACTACGCAGTCGGGATTAAGTACATGTAATACAGGATGTCTCAAAAAAGATGGCACCCTCTATTTTTGTGATTATTTCAAAACCAACAGAGAAAAGAAGTTGAGATTTGCACACAAGTAACTTCCGTTTATGTGACAGGCATGTGCAAAATTTTAGAGAAAATGATTGAGACACATTGAAATGGCGCTTCGAAGTGCAAAGGAAGTATTTTTTTGCAAAGTTACGGTGCGTCACCCTTTCTTTCCCGCGCTTGCGTTTTCCTCCCAAAGCCCTACTGAGCACTATTGAAAGCCTTTTTTTCTATACGTCAGTTAATGACGTCACATGGCAACAACTTAATTTATAAAGAAATCAATTTCATAGTCCAAGACACTCTTCATTGGCCATGGCACCGTGGACAGACGTAGAGAAGGCCTTTTGTGTCCGTCTCTATACTAAGACAGGCAGCATACTGCAGACACAACAAAAGTTTCGACACTACTTCATTTTGCGTAGATGTCCAGCCAAAAATTCTATCTTTAGGTGGTCGAACAAGTTTGAAATGTTTGGCAGCACAGAAAATCGTCACCGAAAGCGAGCGGGACAGGCAACTAACTCCGGTCGCCCGAAAACGAAGACAACGCCGGAAAATGCCGCTATTGTCTTCCAGTCCGTCCAGGCGGATCACGAGAAATCCATAAGACGGAGAAGTCAGGAACTTAGCCTGTCTAGGAGCAGTGTGCACAGAATTTTGCATTCCAATCTGCAGATGCAATCGTTCTCACTGCAAGTCAAGCAGCGGTTGAACGATCAGGACAAGGGGCAGAGGGTGCTCATGTGCCAGTGGTTCCGTGAACGTCTTCGTTGTGAGCCTGACTTTCTTGACAATGTGTGGTTCACGGTCGAAGCCCATTTTTATTTGTCTGGACATGTTTCCTCACAAAGTGCATTTTACTGGGGGAGATCTCCACCTGAGTTTGTTCTCGAACGGCCCCTTCACGCGGAGAAATGTACTGCTTGGGCTGCTATCAGTACTCAAGGAATTATTGGCCCCATCTGGTTTGTCGACGACGAGAACGAAACAACGACAATCAACGCAGAGCGTTACATGGGCGTGTTGAAGCAATTCTTCGTCAAACTGAAAAAAAAAACATGTCGATGTGGACTCCCAATGGTTCATGCAGGATGGAGCTACTCCCCACACTGCGAACTGTACCCTTCAGTGGCTCAGATCAAAGTTCCAGGACCGAATCATCAGTAGACGCACTACAGTTGAATGGGCTCCTCATTCTCCGGACCTGAATCCCTGCGATTTTTACTTGCGGGGTTATTTGAAAGCAGTTTCCTATCGTGGCAAGCCGGCTGATCTGGAAGAATTGAAACAAGCAGTTGAGGAAACTGTTCGTGGCATTCCGATGGCAACATGCAAGGCTGTCATCGCAAACTTCGCCAAAAGAGTTGAAAGGTGCTTGGCCGTCAATGGGACGCACTTTGAGCATATGCCATTCTAAAATTAATAATTGTTAAATGAGTAAAAAAAACTAGATCTATTTACTGTATTTCTTCAGCTTTTACTCGCCTATCTTTGCATTTTCTTTTCACAGTTTTTTTTTCCAGTTGCGACCACCGGCCACCTGATTTATATTGTTTCAAAACACGTTTTTCAAGTTTGACGCTAATCCTGTTCAATTTCATTTTCACTACTTTTTTTAATCTTTGCTGTTGGTTGAGCTTTTGTTCCTTGTTTACAAAAATTGCACACAAGTTGCTACATATACTGTTCTATGTTGAGCCTAAATTGTTTTACTAAACGTTTAACAGTTACTGTTTTATTGAAAATTTCGAGGGTGCCATCTTTTATGAAACGGGTTGTACAACAGCAACATCAAAAAACGGTGTGGATATTGTTACACCACCTGTGGAACCGTGATGCCCAAAGGTCCGAATGCCACTGACCAATACAACACTTACTTCAGAAGAGGTGGAGGAAACTGTATAAAGAATCGCCACCCATTTAAGTGTCAACACTGAGGAACTGTCGAGTATCAAAAGAAGCAAAATATCAGCGCCTGACGATAGAGTCAGTTCTACAACAATGGGAATGGGTGGGATTTTGATTAGATATTTATCAGGTTTATAATTCCATACCAGAGTAGATCATAATTAACAAAGACCCACGGCTCAAATAGGGACTTTCACAACAATCAATCTCCAAAGGCTGGGAGCGTTGGGTGTTTTTAAGTTATAGCGTCTGTGAGAGAATCGGTTTTGTAATTTTTTTTCCTGTAATATACTTGTTGGCAACATATTCTGCTATGGTAAAGCTATTGCTGTTTGCTATTCTTTTACTTAGCTTAAGCTTTATATCTGTGCTGGAAGCTCCTATACTCACCAATTTTTCTGGACCTTCCCATGAACTATTTATGAATCATTTGCAGTTTTTTTCTCCTTAGTGATCTCGAGTAACAGTCGTTCAACTTTTCCACGAATGTGATTTGGTTATGCTCCTCCTGCTCAGACTAGTGGCCAATTAAGGTTTCATGAGTAAATAATATTCTGTTGAAAGGTTAAGTTCTCAAATGAGTAAATAATATTCTGTTGAAAGGTTAAGTTCTCAAATGAGTAAATAATATTCTGTTGAAAGGTTAAGTTCTCAAATGAGTAAATAATATTCTGTTGAAAGGTTAAGTTCTCAAATGAGTAAATAATATTCTGTTGAAAGGTTAAGTTCTCAAATGAGGAAATACTATTCTGTTGAAAGGTTAAGTTTTCAAATCAGGAAATAATATTCTGTTGAAAGGTTAAGTTCTCAAATAGGAAACAATATTCTGTTGAAAGGTTAAGGCCTCAAATTCCTTTGCGAATAAACCAGCCATTCAATATTTTTTTTTTGCCCGGAAAACAATCCTCAGGAAACTGAGGGGATATTTTACTTTCTAAACAACTTCTTATCCACATGGAGCATAAAATATAAATTAATATACCTTAAACTGAATCATGAAAAAAAAGTAAAAAGCTTTTAATGTGGAAATGTTGTGTTCATTTTTAACTCTTTATAAAAAAAAAAAACAAAACAAAACAAAATATGACAGATAAAATGGTTTCAAGTTTTCAAATGGCCTTGGCAGAAGTAACTCAATATTCATTAAGATGGCATTAACTGTGATAGGAAACTCCTTGTTTTCAAGTTTAAACTTCATAATACTCATTACACAGATTATAGAGAATCATGGTCAGAGTGAAGGCATTATGGGATAGATGCCAGTCACTTAGATGTGCTTGTTCTGGTGAGTTATTTTTTAAGGAAGATGTTAAACCTTATAATGCCAATATGTTCGACTACTGGGATAAGTGTATCATTGATAAAGACAAAGTTTAGCTTCTATAGTACAACAAACGTTTTTGTAATTTTACTCCAGTCTTAGGTAAAACTGCGATTATGGGTAGGAGTAGTGACCTTTTTGACATATGTAGCCCAATCTGAATTTGGTATCAATGGGATGAGGCTTGCTTGCACCCATGTATGGGATGCCCATGATGACGAAATTTAAAAGCCACAAATTTTTCATGGTTGAGGTAGGTACATTTTATTTCTCATTGATATTTTGTATTTGTATAAAAGAATTAACTTCAGTAGAATATGGGAATGTGACAAATGTAACTTTCAAACAGTAATTTTTGCCTTTCTATACTTACATTTTCACAACTTTGATGATAGCTTGGATGTTTAAAAGTTGTTTAAACAACTGAACTTATTATACCATTAGAAACAATACGAGAACAATAATATAAAGAAAAAAAATCTTTGTTAAATTGATCATCAGCTAAAACAGATTCAAGCATATAAAATGCAAAAATGGCAAAAACGTTTTGAAAACAAAAATTGCAGTGGCATATAATGAAAGAGGAAATTGTCCACACCTAATATTTTTCGGTATTCCCTTTTTTTTTACTATGTCGGTATAATTTCATTATCAAACTTTTAAAATGACATTTTTTCACTTGAATAAATTTTGCAAGTGCATCTCTAAAAAAAAATATGGTATTCGACATAAAGTGATTTGTTCTTCAAAGTGATTCGCTATTTTCAATTGGATTTGATGCATTACAGATGAATAAAACTGCTGACCCTAGAACTAAGGGAATTGTTTTAAGAATATGTGTGACATGAAATACGTCAATAATTAATTTGTGCATTAAATGTGTTTTCTAAAAACTACTTTTATGCAAGAGAAGTAAACTACTGGGAAAATTAACTATCCTTTTTTTTCCGTAAATGATGTGAGAATGATACTGTATTTTTAACCAATGTCTTCAGATGTGTAATAACTATTGCATATCTTCTTGACTTTCTGCAATATATACAGTGTCTTCAGTGTATCTAAGTTATTTAGGTTTTGCCCTCCTGCTTTAAATCCTGGGTATCCTTCAAGCAGTTAGTGGCCTACCCATATTGGGTGAATAATATCATCCAATCAGACAGAAAAATCTCTGTGCTTAGTCTTTTTAGCTGTTTTCAATATTTTTTTTTGCTAAAAGAAATGGTATGTTGCAATTTTAAAAGAAATACTGTAAGAAAAAACTTACATGTGGGAAATGTACTACATATTAAGCAATGATGACTATTGTGGTGACATTGATTAGACTATTGATATATATGATCTCTCCCATGACGAGCAATGTTTGACAACTCTGGGATTTTTTTTTATTGACAATTAATGTTCATGTCAGATTATCGGTCAGTATAATACTAATAAAGATTATTTCACATAGAATCAAATATGTGGTTAAATACAGAGAAAGGCTCATTTCAGGTCTAAGATATAATTGTCATTTTAAATGAAAACAATGGCATGAGGAAATCAGAACGATTTTATCATGATGTTTTGAATTTTACATTTTCTTTATTTGAATAATCAAAACCCAAGGAGTGAACCAAAGTTTTGGAACAGAGCACAATCATATTTGAAATACAGTCGTGATAAATATATAAAATCATTGAGAAGGAGATTGAGGAGAATACATCATATTTTACAGGTTTAGGTCAGGTCTTAGTGGGTACAAAAACCTACTGCAAGACAGACTAATAATCGGATCTAAGAGTTTACATCTGGTCTTATGATCTGATTGCATGGAAACAGGGTGAACTACCTTGCATTTTTTCTGCAGTTTTGTTTAATTTTTTGGGGGTACAGGTATTCACCTTTGCATGTAGGCAAAAAAAAATTAAAAAAAAAAACAAAAACAATTGAATGAATGTAAAAGATCTATAAATTTCAGTGGCTATAAAGTAAAAGCGTAATTTTAAATCTATTTTAACACAAATCTCTGCCTTTATGCATTAACGTAGATATAGCATTAAGATATGCTTTTATTCAAGGTAAATCATTTATTCCGACAATTGGTTGTTTACAATTTATTGTTTAAAAAAAAAATCTGTGCTAGAATTAGATTTTGATCTAATTTTAAAACTTTTAAGTTTTCCTGTCCTTGCATTTTTTATTCTCAAGAATCAATAATTTAGATCCATTTTTTTATATAAAGGCCTTAATTAAGAGATCTGAAGAAGAGCTAAACAAAATTTCAACTTACTCTCTTCCTTTAAATAATCCATTTGAAAGACATGGCAAATTTTCTAGAAGTAAATATAAATACAAATTGTAATAAACCCGTAATATAAATTGGGTGTTGTTGAGAGAGATGCTACAAAATATACACTCAATAAAGAATTCTTGAGAGACTGAAACAAGATTAAATATGAGCCAACTTTAAATTTTCTCAGCACATTTTAAGTTCAAAAGTTTTCATGTCTCTAATTGCCAAATTTAAATTCAATAAATAATCAAACTCAATGGCTTAGAAAAAAAAAGTACTATATCTTTCAGTTATAGGCTCCAAGTCTTTTAAGTTGGTTCTTTTTTTTTATTTTTTTTTTATGAATTATTTCAATCTTCATAGTTCATTAATTTTTTAGATGGCACACAGTATTTCTCTTTCTATTCGCTTTTTTTTCTTTTTTTAAATCTATGAACCATTATCATTTACTGATTCAAACTGCTAGTATTGGTTCTCTCTAACTATTATATGGTGAGTTTCACTAGATATTACAACCATCATTCATTTGCAGCTATAACTTAAACCTGCATAAAAAAATGAATGGCAAATTAATAGCTAATTAAAAACTAGTTATAGAAATCACAATAACACAGTAATAGCAATAGCAGAAAAAGTAACAACAAAAAGACCTTCAAATTCATATCAATCTCAGGTAGCCAAATACAATATCAAACATTACATAGTTGTTTTTACAGTAATGTTTTTAAACTTTCAAATTTTGTTTTCTTATCCTTTTTTGATATGTAATAAAATAACTTAAGATTGTATGTCTCATTTGCTCATGCACACATTTTTTGACAAGGCCCCATGAATGACAAAAAGTAGTCACAAACGTATGCTATCTTTTTCAATTTTCACCAGTGAGCTTTCACTAGATATAAGCATCACTCTGTCTCCATCAGTCTCTCTTTTTGTCTGTCTGTCCCTCTATCTATCTCTCAACGTCTCTCTCTAAATTGGTAAATTCAACTGCAAACTGAAACTTGAGGAAATCCAAAGCAAAGCTTAAAACATTAAACTTTGACTTGGCTTTAATAAAACCCAACCAGACCCTTTGAGAAAAGTATAGCGTGGCTATTAAAAAAGTTCAAATTAGCGATAACAGAAGCAGCAGAGGAACAAATACCACGAGTCAAACAGAAAACAAAACAAAGATGGATGACTAAGGATATTTTGGGCGCTATGCAAAAAAGGAGGCAAGTACTAAATAATTAAAAATATGAAACATTGCATAAGGAAATCAGAAAAAATGTGATGAAGCAAAAGAGACTTGGATCAATGAATATATCACAGAAGTACAGAGCAGACAATGTACAAAAGCATTGAAGAAATCTCTGGAAAAACATGTTCACCCACAAGATGTCTTAAAAGAAACAGTAACATGATTTTGAAGAAAGAAAATCTTAGACAGATGGGTAGAGTACATAAGCAAAATTTTGAAGACCACAGAAAGGATTAAAATGTAATGAAGCCTAATTTTGCTGGTCCATCTATCATGAAAGATGAGGTCGGGGCAGCAGTAATAAAAACAAAATTAGGTAAAGCAACAGGCCCGAATAGTATATCAGTGGAACATTCAGAAGCATTTGAAGGCTGTGGAATTGGTAAGATCACAACAGTACTGAACAAAATCTATGACCCGGGTCAGATTCCATTGGACTCCCAATAGCAACAGAGTACGAATTGAATAGAGTGATCCGTTTTATGAACTGTATCACCATGTTGTGATACAGAAATCAAATCAAACCAGAAATAGCAGATGAACAGTGTGCTTTATGGAAGGAAAAAATACAACTGTAATCTACACACAATAAACTATACATGAACGAGCTATGGAAGTACACAAAGATGTATATTTGTCTTTTATTGACTACACCAAGGCATTGACAGTACAACATGACGAGATAATCACACAACTAACACAGTTGAAGAAAATTATTAGACTTCATTGGAGAAGAAAGCAGAAAGACAGAATTAAAATTGAATAGCGAAAAGACAGAAGTTATGTTCATCAGTCAAATAAATGAATGGCCACAGATTAACATCTTTATCAATGGGAAAACTCAAGCACAGGAATCTTTTCAAATACTTGCAGCTTTAAATATTAAGTGATGGACACAACAACACTGAAATAGCATCAAGAATAGCACAAGAGTTTTCAGAGAATGAAATCAATACTAACAAATAACCACAGCTCTATTCACACGAGAAGAGCCTTGGAGTGCTATACTGAACCCATTCTGGTGTATGAATGCAATGCCTGACAACTTCAAAGCACTAAAAAAGACACTGGAGGGAACAGAAATGCTGGTGTTTCCTTGGAAGAATGCTATGAATCTCATGGACTGCAAAAAAAATCAAACAAAACAGCTTTAAGAGAAGCCAACATACAACCTTCTTTGACCATCTGATTAGAAAAGTGAAACTTGAACATCTTGTGGAACTGGAATGATAGAAAAAAAATGCAGTGTGTAAAACAGTGTGAAAAGAGGTGGATGGACTAACAAAGTGGCTCAAAGCACTGAAAGCGATGAGGGACAGAGATGTATGGAAGATCATGACCGTCTCTGCTTAAGAGCACACGCCCTGATTGATTGACCCTCTCTCCAATTCCTAGCCATAAAATATTTCCAGTGTTTATATAGTTTGACAGTTTCAGAGGTGGGAAAGTTCTGTTTCCTTATTTAAACAATTGACATTTTTTTTGAGTGCAGTTACAAAAATGGTAACTACAATTGAAAAGTATAGACTCTAATTATCCTTCCTAAAACCTAATGTTTTGATCTTTCAAGTCCCATTTTCTGGTCATCGTTTCAAATATCCAGCTTAGAATTTTTTAAGGCCTACTTACCAATCATGTTGGATGAACCAAAAAAAAAATGACAATATAACATTGATTCTTAAAACCTTTCTACATATGGTCATTTGAATAATACTTGTAAAAATAAGGTTTACGTGTCTGTCAAAGGTTGAACCTATTTTACTGGCCCAAAATGAATTTGAAAGGTGTGTGAAGAACAAACAGCTAGGCATTTCCACTTAATGAGCATAACATAGCCACACGTAAGTGATTCTATCATGCTTGATGGATATTAACTGGGCTATTTTATAGAGCTATACTATGGGTTAAATGATGGTCACAATTGTATAGTAGAGAAATCATGTAGATAAACAGAAGTACTTAAAAATTCTTACAGGTTTTTCTTTCCTTTTACAAAAAAAACCACTCAGTAGTTGAAAATGGGAGTGTTTGTTATACATTTATTCTTCAGTCTTTTTGAAAAAAAAAAGAATATACATTAATTTTTTGCTTTTTTTTTTCACTGACTATAATTTTATCTTGACCAATGCTATACATGCCTTACAAAACATTTAGCAGGGGATGCAAAGTCATGGTTTGCTTTAAAACATTAAGCAAGTAGATCCATTGATCAGATGTATGCTTGATATATGTCCACCACTACTGGCCAAGGCTTCGACAAGTATTATTAATAGAAAAAAAAAGTTGCGGACTATTTAGAATTTTCTACAAAGAAACTTGACATGCACTATTACTGAAATTGAATTAGTCATGTTTTACTATGGTATTCATATTTTAAATCATTTTATTCTAACCTACACATACTGCAAAGGAGTTTTAGTCTAAAAGTATAAGCAATGAAAAGAATCTCAACAATCCCGTTACTGCCGAGCTGACTCTATTGTCAGGCGTTGAGATCTTGCTTTGTTTGACACTTGACAGCTCCACTGTTTTGACACATAGATGAATGATGATCCTTCTCAGTTTCCTTTACTTCTTCCATGACAACTGTTGTATTGGTCAGGGAAATTCAGATTTGATCATTATAGCGGTGGCCCAGATGGTGTATTGTCCACACTAATATATGAAGGTATTGATGTGATACACTTCAATGATCCAGACTGTCTTGTCTGATCTTTCTAAGAGCTGATGTTTGTCATAATACTGAATCTTGATGAAATGTCAAAATGTTGAGACCTGAATCAGTTGCTTTAGTAGTAAGAGTGAACTCTAAGAACTTTGTCATGGCCTAGTTAAATGTTTAAGTATGTACTCAGAGGTTGAACTTTTATCTTTCTGGCTCTTTCTATAGGTGATGTCTGGCGCTGTTTATGCTACTGCTATTGTCTTCCTCATCAGTTTTTTAAACTTGACGGCCGAAAGATATTCTTTTAAGTCGTAGGTCTGATGAGATGAAAAAAGCAAAATGGCCATTCATCTTAAATTTTTCTTTTAAGAAAATAACAGGTAAGATCATAAAACATATACAACTTGTTTTGAAACTAAAATCAATTAGATGTGTGACATGGTAATATCGGAAAAGTAAAAAAGAACAAGACAACGTGCATAAGTTATCTTAAACTTTCCTTTTCTCTCTCCTTCCTTAGTTTTACAAACAATCAAAAGAAATTAAAAGCGAATTCAAACGTTTTAACAAAAAAAATCAACACTGTAAAGGCGTATCAATACAACTGGACAATAAGCTGCAAAGGTGAAAGCCATCTACTTTTTTTTTTCATTCTAAGTACATTTAATTAATATTTTTCAGTTTGATCTAAGACAAAATTTTTGGCTAATTTTTTTTTTCTGTTGGATCCATAGAGAAATCGAAATACTGGAAATACTTTGTCCAATCCATAATAAAGTTTACGAGGTCTAGGTAATACAAAGACATGTTTAGTTTTTTATCCGAAATTCATACAAAATCTTAAAAAATTATATGAAGAAGAAGAGGAAAAAAAGGGTGGCAAAGATTTTCAATTTACAAGAGGGATGTCAGTACAAAAACTACTATATTTCTTTGACAAAAATCTGATAATTTTTTTTTTCTTGAGTAAAAGATATGAAATATAAAGATCTATATTGTTTAGAAACTTTTTTTACAACACCTTTTCAATAAAGCAACCTATACAATTAACATGAACTAGGTTGTTTTAAGAAAAAAATTTTGTACACAGTACAACAAAAGAATGCCAACATTGAATTTTGACATAAAGATATTATTGAATTTTGCATGAAAAGAGGACATAATATGAAGAAACCTGCATATATAATGTGTAAAACTAAAAATAACTACAATAACAACAAGAAAATCATTATCAAAATTTGGGCAAACCTAGATTGGTAACTCTCTCAGTACATGTGCCAATCAGTTTACACTGAAGATACTTTAATTCAAACTTGTTAACAGCTTGCAATAAAGTTGTAATACATTATCATAAATCAGTTTGTTTGATACCAAATAAGAAAATTAAAGAACATACCGTAAACAGAAAAAAAAATCTGTTTTTTTTTTTAAATAATAAACTCAGAAACTTGGTGGAAAAAAGTGTGTTATGAAAGATTTTAGTAAAAGAAAAATGGGAAAAGAAAAGAGTAAAAATATTGTTTGCCTCAATATTTCTATGTAGTTTTTTGCCCATAGATGTGTTTCAGTTAAAATTATTTTTGAGAAAATAAAATTATGTACAATAAATTTAAAGATATGGTATCCTGAAATTTGTAGATCTTAGATAAATGCTCACAGGGCTTTATTTCATTGTGACAACTCAGCTTTTTTTATGCATCACTAGGTTGGCAGCATCTCTTTGAAATCCTTGTTCATGGAGAATAGAATGAAAATAATCTGGATTTTAGTAAGTAGCTTAAGAGATTGGAATGTATAGAGAATAAAAATTACAAAAAGTATAAGTTACTCAGTAATACCTTCATACTGAAAAATTCTAGATTTCTTTATGCCAAGTCAAAACAGGCCTGTTGCTGTAATAGGTCGGTTTCATTTGAGTTTCATAGCAAATATTTGACAAGTTTAGAAAACAATTCATACCCTGCAAGTCATTTTTAAGGACAGCCATAAGTAAGTTTCATCACTCAGCAATACCTGGGTTTTGATGCATAAAACTCTTTATATAACTCAATAAGGTTACTCATTACTGAGGAAATTTGGGGATGAGAACAAACTTTCCGAGATTTTTTAGTCCTAAAAAAGGAGGCATGAATCTTAAGTTTGATATTGAAGAAATTTAAAACTATGTAATAGAATACAAGACTAATCATCCCAAAAAAGCTATTTTTCACCAAGCATATATTTGTAATTTTCATACTTGTTCAACTGTTATTAGTATTGCAAGAATGCAGTTATTTGCTAGTCATTTAAAAATGACTTTGCATTATTTATATGATTATATCAAACAAGCTGAAGACCCCAATTTAAAAACAGAACCTTGGTGTCAATGTGCCATGACTGTGTGTTTGTATTTAAAGAGGCATACAAATGGTCTTGATATTTCTCGTTTTGCTTATATGATCCAGATAAAATTATAATGGTGCCCGTCATTATCCATCTTTACCTAGAATCTAGATATCTCGATCATTCTAATTATGAACACAAAAATTAAATAATTATAACGTTAAAAGTAATTACTTTTTGGAATAAAGGAAATCTACTTAATATTCTATACTTTCCAAATTTGTGATTTAGATCCTTTGAAACAGATGATAAATTAGACAGCTGTGAATCTCGTGGTTAGTGCATAAAAGAACACTGCCTTGTGGGAATTCTCAGCCACAAAGTTATTTTAACCTACACCTCAAGTTGATTGACAGACTTTGCAAAAAAATGAAAAAAAATGGTGCGTGAAATTGGTGATCGTAAGTTAGCCTATGTTCTCAAGACAAAGCATTTTGAGGAAATTAAGGAAATCAGTTTACGTCTATTTTCATGATTTACAACCTAGCCACATGAATGCTACAGATACCTTCAAGAACAATATTATTCAGATTATCCATTCAAAACGAAACATTCAATGTAAATTTAAAATTCCTTACTTCAACTGTGGCAGAATATTCTGGAAACTGGGAAGAGTTGAGTTTATAGTCCAGTTTCTTCTGGCGCTCCTTAGTATAGTGAGGAGCTCTTAGCGAGTTGGACAGCTGACCAATCGTAGGAAAGATTCTTCAGAGCATGTGTTTCTTTGAAGGTACATCTGACAGTGCCCTCAGATTGTTTACATTGCACCCCACCTGCCTCCTTTTAGCTATGTTGATAAAAATAATATTCCAAAAATGGTTATAAACGTGATACCTCATGATACCTCATCACTTTAGCTGTGGAACCTCCTCTCCCAATATTACAAAAATATATAGTCAGGACTGGTGTTTGAAGAGACCTGGACATATTTTAATTGATCAATTCTTTCTATACATTTAGAATAGCCAGTTTCCTTTAAAAATGTTGGTCATGTATTTTTAGCTGTTTTTTTGTTTGTTTCTTTGTTTTGCAATGTGCGCTAATGTAAACTCTTTTAAGCCAGTTTCAGCTGTGACATAATCCAAAGATCAAAATCTTGATCCATACACACACTTTCTTTTTTATCTCTTTGTTTGTTCTTTCTCTGTCATTTCTACCTATCTACTTTCTATCTCTTTCTAAGCTCAACTGTCGATAAAAGTGATGTTGCTGACCTTTCCAAATATCAAGTACTCTCTCTCTCTCTAAAGCTCTCTTTATCTTGCTTTATCTAGCTACGTAGCTAGCCAGCTTTCTCCTACCTCGGAGTGTTTCTTTTGCTCTCTTTGTAAAAATATCTTATCCCCTGACTTTGTTCCTCTAATTAGTGTGTTTCAAGTCTCACCAATGTAGCGGGATAACTGTACCAAATCTAAAGTGTTGACAAGTACTATGAAGAGCAGCTGGCAGGATCCTGGGAAGTTGTTTTATGTGCCCAACAGCGATTCTCTTTCCTTGGCAGTAGTCTCTGCAGGTTGTTGAGATAAATAGAGTGAAGCCTAGGCTGTCATGGTACAGTGCAGGACAAATTCTCAAAGAGGGAGAAAAATTGTGAAATCATCGGTAGTTCTAACAATCTAAGAACAATGGGATCCACTCTTCATCACATTTGACCGGCAGCTTTTATTTGCTGTTTATTTGCTTTAACGAGGTGTAAACACCAGACTCTGTAATTAGAACACAAATCTGAGAGGATTTTTCTTTAGATGCAACTCTTGATATATTATACTGAATCTTTATTCAGCGAACATACCCCCCTTTCAATAAAAAAAAATTCAAACCTAGAAATTCTTATCAGTGCATGAAATATTAACTTGTCATTGATATGGAATAAGTTACCACAACTTTTCAATCCATGCACATTACAAATCTTAAGGCAATTAGTAAAGCCATGAAAGAACATGCAAAGATTTAGGATACTGCACTAGAATGAGATGACTCATAAAAATACAATAGTTCAACAGATTGGAATTAAGAATAAAACCCAGAGTTTATGCCAATTTCATAATATTATCAAGTTTAGAAAAAATTAATTTGAGATACAATTTGGTCAGACATGATTAAGAGTTGTCATGTTGATTACATGCAATTGGTTGGCTATTCAGGTTGAGAGACAGGTTAAGTAAACATAGGCAACCATGGTAATGATAAGGATATGATTAACCCAGTCGAGTTAACATCAGAATAAAATCAGGATTAATCATTTTTGTGATAAAGGAGAGCTGGAAAAATTGTATTAGAAAGTAAATAGCATGATAACTTGAAGACACTGCTAGTGTTCAGGTCAATTCATAAATAAAGAAAAAGTGAAGCCATCAGAAAAGCTCACCAGATGGGCACCTTCTGCACAAGGATGTCTCAGATCTGCTAGTCTCACCAGCGCTTGATAGCTGAGTCTGCCCACAACAAGCAAAACAAAGAGCAGGTCATACAAGACCATGGGGCTGAGGTAAACGGTGTAAGAAAACTTTCTGTAGATCTTGTTGAGTGCCACCTCCGACAGCCATGGGATTGTTGCCTAAAGAATCAGGTAACAGGAAATGTGGGTGGACTGTATAGAGACCCAGTGAGATCATAGTGATACATGCAAACAGAACAGTTGTTCCATGGAGTCTGGAGATGTTTATAGTAAGACTAACCTTTAGGAAATAAGAATTATTTGATGATAATAGCTTTAAACATAATAAAGTCTGGTTGGTCACTTAAGTTATTAAAGAAGTTAGACTGCTTTCACAGAAAACAATTGAAAAGTATAAAAAGATTTGCTTCTTTCTACTAATGCTCAATTCAGACATTTGAGATTCTCTAATAGTATTACTGTCAACCAAAAACTCAAAAGTTTCAGCAAAGAATATAAAGACAAATTGTTTTTTAAAAGACTTTATAAAAGAATGATTATACATATATCAATAATTCATTACGGTTGCGCATTTTATTTCAAATTGTACAACACATTCAACATTTGAGATAACCTTTTAACCTCAATCTCTTGAAAAGCTTTTTCCCTGCGACAAAATCAGTGCTATTTAATCTAAAATAAAAGCTTAAGTGCACCAGCATCACCTCTACTGTAGTGAAATATTTCTCCTGAAGTTTAGTTAAAAAAGAGCATAGTACTGAATTTAAGGCGAGCTGGAAAATGCCCTTTAAATCATCTTTTATCAAAAGATTCATAAAAAAATCTAAGATATGAAATAAAAAATCGAAAAACTTAACAATACTCCATGATATACTCTTTTTTTTTCAAGTGAAATACTGCTCCACAACAAAGTGATTCAAACAAGAAAAAAATTGATCTTTGTAAAAGACTTACCTTACCCATTGCTTCTGTGATTAGTCCAACAAGCTATCTCTTGGTATCAATCATGGCCTAAACTAACTTGTAGTCTTTGGCCCTCAACATCTGAGCTATTCTGTGCTGTATTGAAGAAAGTTTAGGTATACTACAAGACAAAATTCTCAGAAATACACAAGAGCACAAAGAATAAATATAAAACAAGATGAGATCATCTGAGGTGGTGACTTCAAAACAGAGGAATACAACAAAGACAAAGACACAAAAGAATTGAACAAGACAGTTAAAGCTCTAAAAATGAAACTAGCCAGAAATGAATGAAATGACAAAAATGCAGGTCACACCTTTAAACCTAACAACCAAAAAATATAGAAAATGAATGATAGACAAGTTTTACATCCCAGACAGTCTCAACCAGTGCCAAACAAAACACATCAACATAGGTGACTGTACCGACCACTTGGCAGTCATGTTGAATTTGAAAGGGGGAGATCATAAAAAGAGAAAAGAAACCCTGCCACTGGAAACTAAATAACAGCCTACTACTCAACACAAATCTCAAAGAAAACATATAGAAGTAATAAATAAAGCAATGGATAAAATCAAAGAAGAATCCAACAGCCCCTCACAGGAATGGGAGATCCTCGAAGATACGACTAAAGAAACAGCGATACACATAGGAAAGAAAGAAGGGAAGAAAAGAGGAAAAGAAGAAAAAATCCTCAAAGGAGCAAAAGAGAGAGCCACAGACCCGAACTAAGGGAAGTTAATGAATCGAGACTACAAGAAATAAAAACAACTAAATACCAAGGGGCAGCGGTGAGAGCCAGGGCAAAACACAAAGAGAAGAGAATGCTCAGCAAAACTTTTTTAGTAAGAGAACTTAACACAAAAACGAGAATAAGGGACTTAACCAAGGCAGACCGAACAACAGCTACGCATGAAAAGGAAATCAAGGAAGAGTTCCATATCTTCTATAAAAATCTATACAAAGAAGAGATTAGATCCGACAAAATTGACAAGAACAAATCAAGACACTTTTGCACAAATAGAAAAGATGATCAAAAGAAGAGATCACAGATGAAGATGTAGACAGGAACATCTTGAATCTAAACAAAAACAAAGCTCCTGGGCCAGACAGATTAACAGCCGAATTCTACCAACTTTTCAGAAAAGAACTAACAGCCATCCTAAAAAAAAGTTTATGACCAAAGTTTCCACAAGAACCAACTCCGGAGCAGAATGATACATTCACACATCACCCTTATACCAAAAGAGAACAACAATAAGAAGAATGTTAAAAACTTTAGACTAATCTCCCGGCTTAAAATATAAACAAAATCCTTAGCAAAACCTTAATGGAAAAACTAAAAACAGTAATGGAGCACCTTATCCACGATAATCAGCGGTGTGCGGTCCCCACAATGTCACAATGGTGGACTGAATGAGTTTAATGCCCTGCTCTCTCAAAAAAACTGAGTCCAATTTTGTGTTCTTGGGTAAAGGAAATTCAGTGAGACTCCAGCAGGTGTTATTTTGAAATTTTGGTTACCTGTGAATGATCAGCTGTGGTAAGATTGTGGTGTAATTGTATGTTTGTCAAACGTGGAATCGAGCTGCAAGCAAGTTCAAGGCCGCTGTGTTAGTGGTGCATGTGGTATTGTTTCTAATTCATCCTGCGCCCTCTCACGTTTTTCAGTTTTTTATGCTAAAAAAAAAAAGAAAGAAAATATAATGAAAGTTTTTTTTTTTCACAACATCTTACTATTATCTCGATGACAATGAACTGGCTTTACACTGCCCTACTGACAATACTTTTTGGGTCCCTTGTTTGCAATTGTCACAATCTTTTATTTAAGATAATACCATTGCGTATATTTATTTATAATCGAAAAGACCCATGAAGGAGTATTTTTTTTCCTTTTGGGAAAAATTAAAATCACAAAATTTTTAACTTGATGCTTTTGTTTAAGCAAAGGATTTTAAATGTTTATTTGAAATAACATAACTTTTAACTTTACACCATTCTATAGATAATAAAAATGCCCTGTTTGACACCATCACTTTAAAACTGCTTTCGAAATTAAAGGTTAAAAAGTAAAATTCATGAATTCCCATGTTGTGTCAGAGAGCAAGAACGATTAATGCCGCAGCTCAACCGACCTGGTCAGGATACTTTCGCACGCGCTTGCCCACCCCTCTTGACAAGGTTATCTCATACACAGTCTGCATCCCACAGGTGATAAATCATTTTGTGCTGTTGACAGCTAAAAGTTTGGTTTTAGCCCGAAACAAGCAGCCGTAATATGTCTTATGAACTAAAAAGTTTTACAACCCATGATTTATCAGACTAGACAGCATTTTAGGGGGCCTGTGACGGCATGCCTACGGCCCAAAAAAATCAAGGGTCTGGAAGAGCCGTGGCAATCATGGAGCAGTCTGAAGGAAAACTGTAAGACATGCACAAAAATAAAAAGCTGCTCCCCCCAAAAAAATAATGTTATGAAACTATTCTCTTCTCTCGTTGTCATGAACAATATGAGCTGGTCTGATCTCAGCAAATACATTTTGCCTATCAGCTTGTGGCAAGGGGCTTGGTCTGCGTTGGTCAAACACCATATCTCTCTGAAAGAGCTTGAGCATGCACTTTAATAACTTTTATATCCATGCAAAGCTAATATTTATAATTACATCAGCAATGGTAATGATTCATCAAAGGATCACAAAATCAGTGACAACTCCTCAACCCTCAGATGAAAGGAGATGAAAGAGGAAAGGCCATAGCTGCATTAGCTTAAATCAACATTACTGATCCAGCAAAAGCACATTGCTACAGTGTCACTGTCTATCCCAATTTGGGAAACTTTCCTACCACATGAAGCACATGAGCTTCAACTTGAAGAGTCAGGCTTTTTTATTTACAGTTCAACACATCTCTAACTTGACCCTTCAAGAAATGTGTATTCTTAGGGCTTTTCAGATTGATTTGCTATATACATCAACATTCTTTTTTGATAGATGGAATTTCTTTTAATTTCATCCAACCAAATAAGTGACATATTAGAACAAGGAGAAAAGGACAAAAAAAAGCAGTCACCAGTAACTAGGTGAAATAATTGAGGCTAAATAGGTCTGTTAATAGTTGTTTTTTTTACTGGTAAAATAGTGTATGTGCACCTGAAAGTGCAGTTTGTCTATGGTGTGTCAACAAGGACAATTCTAATCTGTTGAAGAGGGAAGTAACATTATAAGGAAAGCCAAAAAAAAAAACTTGATGGCTAAACAAAACGAGTCCGCCATCTTAAAATATTTGAGGCAAGTTTGATGACTTTGATCCCATTATTAAGCCACAAAAAAAACTTGATAGTTAAACACAAAAAATCAGCCATCCTAAAAATGTTTGAAGAAAGTTTAATGATAGGTAGTACAAACCACACTAAGGTGTTTTACAGGTTTCCATACCTTTGTTGAAAGGTCTTTCCAGTTCCAGCATCAATTATTCAATGTAATCATCATTATCCATGTGGGATGTGGAATATAGGCATATTCTAGCTATTGTATGATTCTATAGCTCAGACTAGAACTCTCCAAGAATATTCAATCCAGTCAAGCTTTGTAACATTTGGAATCTATTGCAATAAGGAAAAAAATGAATGCACATCAACTTATTCATGTTTACGCATCTGACATTTTGAAGTATAGTCACAGACCCTTCAGGTAACCTATGACCTTAGAAAAAGACACAAATCATTACACCTCAAAAATCTGGGGGCTTTTTGCATTAAAAAAAAACCTACACATTCAATTTACAAATTTTTGACCGTGTTAAGGTTGTCACAAGCATGGCAGAAAGGTGGTTCATCCTTAGCATGTGATTTTTTTTAGGAAAAAGCGACAAATGCACACCCTGCTCATTGCATTTTCATTTTGATCTTTTTTTACTTCATACTTTCGACTCGTTTGCTCTATTAACATTCCAGTGGCCTTGCCAAATGGAATCAACATAATATTTAGTTTAGGAAAGTTCATCACCTTGAGATTAAATCAGTGTGCTTGATTGACTTTACAACTGATTTGGTTTCTTGTTTAAAACCACAGGTAGGACTGTATGGTTCATACATTAAAGTGCAATAAAGAACTGTAGATTGAGTATTGTGAGTAGAGCGCCTAACAGGCTGCTTCACTTCGCTCTGTATGTTTGTCGGTTTCTCTGCTGGATATTGTTGTGTTATCCCAAGAATTTAATATGCGCCTGCTCGTTAGATCCCAGTGCTTAGTTTGAGATAAAAATCATGCTGAATTTCTTTCTATCTTGTCTGCAATCTAACATTTTGTCCACTATCATGCTGGGCCTAGTGTTGTTCTATCTGACATTTTCTCACTTGGTGAGTTTGGCCATGGCGCAAAATGTAAACACCACAGTGCAAAAGTACTCGTGTGTAGAGTTACGGACTATAGGACAAGTTTTCCAGGTAACCCCGCCCCTCGATGTTTTGGCCAGGTGTGCAGGGTTGAAAATACCGAACATTAGTAGATCTAGATTTGCTACACCGACTGAGCACAAGAAAACTAGAAGAAAGAAGAGAGGGGGGAGGAGAAAACGCCATGTCATTGACATCATTCGCTCAGCTAATCTGGGGCACTTCCTACCCGTGACCTCGCTCATGAGTGGGTAGCTTAAACATAAACAATGCGTGTGTAGCCAACAATAGAAACGTAAACGTAAACATAAACAATCTTGTGTACATTGATTGTAGCAACGATTTCCGAGAAAGGACGCCACATTTTAGAATCAGCTGCATCAATACACAGTCATGCTGCAATAAAACTGAAATGATATCCGATCAGCTGATTGAACAAGACATCGACATCCTCTGTATAACAGAAACATGGCTTCACGAATATGGCTTGGCCATGCTACGCCCTCCGGGCTACGAGATCAAGTCCTTTCCACGCATCGACCAGAGAGGGGGTGGTGTAGCTTTCATCTATCGCCTGTCCTCTTTCACCATCCGTACATCAGAATGGTCATTAACATCTCACAAAACATTTGAGATCGCCACGTGTTCATTCCAGACAAGCCATAACAAACTGACCATTGTGTGTATTTATCGGCCTTCATCACGCAAACTCCGGAAAACCAGCACAGACGGTGAGGAAACGTTTTTTCACCGAGTTCAACGATTTGGTTTGTTCCTTGCGTCAACGCGGACACCCATTTGTTGTAACGGGCGATCTAACCATTCATGTCGACATCCTCACTGACCTGTTCACCGTGCTGTTTCAGTCCATCCTTGATCAACATGATTTTGTCCAACACGTAACAGTACCAACAAATAAGAATGGTCATACACTCGATTTGATTACCACAACAAAGGAGCACTCTTTCCTCTTCGACTTGGAGGTAAGAGACAAAAGCATATCTGACAACTTCTTACTTTGAGCCGACATTGATACACTGAAACCTAAAAAGCTACAGCATACTGTCCAGTCACGTGACATCAAGCAACTGGACAAGGCGGCATTCCTGTCCGATGCCGCATCTCCACTCAGTTCGTCAACCATCTCTGCTGAGTGTCTCGTGTCCACCCTGCGAGATACACTGGATAAACCGTCGTCACCCGCACCATCTCAGTACGACCAGTCGCTCCGTGGTACACTCTCGACATCAAGGAGGCCAAGCGCAAGCGTCGGCAGACAGAGCGGCGATGGAGGAAATCTGGCCTTCAAGTGCACCGGGACATCCTTGCCCACCAAAGAAACATTATCAACTCCCTTATTCGCTCTCACAAGAAAGCTTACTTCACCAAAAAGCTTGAAGAAGTTAAAACAACGAAAGAACTCTTCCAGACAACAGACCATCTCATGGGACACCAAACGTAGTCTTCCCTTCCACCCGGAGAAGATAAAGAACTCTGTAATCAATTTTTACTTACTTTCAATAACAAGATTGATAATATAAGAACATTTCTTGGTAACGACACACCACTGCCAGATGAGCATGAAACATCAACTGGAAATACTATGACTGAATTTTGCTATGTAACTGAAGAGGAAATTACAAAGTATATAAAAGCATCCTCCCCAACACGTGTGATTTAGATCCCATCCCAACATCTTTATTAATGGAATACACAATGGAGTTAGTCCTTTACATAACAAAAATTATAAATGAATCTCTGGCCCCTGGTGTTGTACCTGACATTTTCAAACGTGCTATTGTGACACCTCTTCTCAAGAAGCCCGGGCTTGACGAAACGGATCTTAAAAACTTTAGACCTGTCTCAAATCTCAGCTCAATTTTCTATCAAAAATTCTGGAAACAGTTGAATTAGGTCAAGTCCTGAAACACGTTAAAAGTAACGGTTTTGATGAAGTTCTTCAATCCGCATACAAGATGCACCATAGCATGGAGACTGCACTTTTAAAAGTGACCTCAGATAATCTGGACTTAGTACATGACAAAAACTTATGTCTCCTTGTGCTGCTTGATCTAACAGCTGCTTTCGACACTATTGATCATGAAATTTTACTCAACAGGCTTAAGAAGTCGTTTCTTGTGTCGGGTACAGTACTTACTTGGTTTGAGTCATATCTTACCAATAGATTTTATTGTGTTAAAATGAGAAATGAAACGTCTCCAAAATCTTCCTCTCAAATATGGAGTCCCTCAAGGCTCAGTTTTAGGTCCTGTTCTCTTTACCATGTATACTAAACCACTGTCTGCCCTTATTAGGAAACATAGCATAAATTACCACCTTTATGCTGATCACACCCAATTATATGGAGCAAGTGACACTGAAAACATACACCAACTTATACATACAACCACCCTGCATAAAAGATATCAGCTCATGGATGAACATCAACAAACTCAAGCTAAACGAAGACAAAACAGACATAATTATTTTTGGGTGCAGCAAATCCATCGATAGCTTGCCCATGATCAAATTTGATCTAAATGGACATGAAGTACTATGCAGTAAGAAAGTGAAAAATCTCGAGGCTATATTAGACCAAGATATGTCAATGTTTTCTTTTGTTTCAAATCTCTGTAAGAATTTATATTTTCAAGTACGAAAAATCAGCTCAATAAGAAAGTATATAAACCATAATGTTGCAAAAACACTTGTAACTACACTAATACTATCAAGAATTGATTACTGTAATTCTTTGTTAGCAGGCCTGCCAAAACAACAACTGCAAAGACTACAAAATTTTCAAAACAATGCTGCCAGATTAATTACCTTAAAGCGTAAGAGAGATCATGTTACGCCAATGTAATTGAAAAATCAGAGCTACTGCACTGGTTGAACATAAATGATCGTATCTGCTACAAGATCTGTCTTTTTTGTTTCAAGTGCCTGAACAACATGGCACCAGAATACCTAACTGGCATGTTAAGAGTTTACACACCATCACTGTCATTACAATCTGCTAACGACCGATTAATTCTTGTCAAACCACATAAAAACTATGTTGCCCACGGCAAGCGATCATTTTCTTATGTAGCACCAAACATGTGGAATCGGCTCCCCAGATATATCAGAGAGTCTGATTCTATAGAGTCTATAGAGACCTTTAAAAGGCAGCTTAAACACCATTTATTCACCACAACGTATTCCCGGCAGTAGATGATGTTTTACTTGTATCATATTCTTAAGCAAATGTATGTTATGCATGTTATT
>JAWDGP010001281.1:410000-544816 GCA_033675545.1 Elysia crispata | reverse complement strand
AAAATAAATGTGCCTGCTTCGAGGTTACAGTTACAAGAAATGAATGAATGGACAGGTTGGAGTAAAGGTATAATGACTGCTGTACCACTGGGGAGCGTGCTGGGTCCATTTATAAACTTAAGATCTCTAGTTTTCCCAAATTGTTACTGACATTACCTTCAGTAGACCCAGTGACCTATTTTCTATCGTGTGGTTACTCGAAAGAGGTGGGTCAGTCATGGGCACACTTTAAAAAAAATAGAAGACTAGAGCTTGACTGTGCTCTGCGTTATGTGTATTTTTTAAAAAAAAGAAAAAGAAAAAGAAAAAAAAACAGCAATGACCTCTTCCAATGTGAATCTTGAGCGAAGATTTCATGTTTTATGTATAGGACAAGAAACGAGTTACAGACTATACTTGAAGCGTGGATGACTTTTTACAAGTAGTGTGCATGTAAATAAATAAGACGGCTGTTTGCCAAGACCAACATTAACAAAGGCCACAGATCTTATTTCAGCAGATCGGACGGTGCCAACAGTGTGTGTACTCCAGCAGCTTAGTGGATCATACTCTCATCAGACCAGGCAGAACCAACATACATTGCTATTATGATACAGCCATAAAGCCAGCCAAATCTGTTCTGCGTGTAAGATCAATGAACAATAGAATACTCATGAATGTTGCCCCTTGGTCATTCTCAAATTATAGAGGAAAAACATCTGATCATCTCAAAATGAGGTGATGAACCTAAAAAGATAACAGGAATGACGATCAGAAATTACGGTAATTATTAACAGGCTTGCATCTCTGTTCGTTTGAACTTTGATTTTCGTTGTGAGCCGGACTTCAGGGTAAAATTCTACACTGTATAGAACTCTGCCTGCTTGTGTTTGTAGTTAACACATGAAAGAGACAGCCGCCTTTTAAACTATCTGCGACCCGTCCTCGAATGGTTATCATCCACTTGAAAAACTTCAACAACACATTTTGATCTTTAATGCTAGAACAAGTTATAAAATTTAATTTTCAACACAAACGCACATTCTCGCTCTTTGTGTGTGTGTGTGTGTGTGTCTGTCTGTCTGTCTGTCTGTCTGTCTCTCTCTCTCTCTCTCTCTCTCTCTCTCTCTCTCTCTCTCTCTCTCTCTCTCTCTCCCCCTCTCTCTCTCTCAAGACGCACCACTGCATCAGTATTTTTTTTTAAATACTGTTTGCGTACATGAGTTTTCAATTCAATTGCTCTAACTGTATAGAAGCTTAACATGTCGATCATGAAACATCTTACCCATGCAAGGTGAATTACCGGCAGATTGGAACATTTTCTTTTCTGCTTTTTTATTTTAATCTTTGTTTCGCAGAAAATCTAAATGTCATTGTAGAGTAGTCTAGAATACCTTAGCATGCCTTTATATGTTAAGGCTTTAATTTCGGTACAAAGACATTGACAATGACATTTTGTGTAAACAAATTAATGTAAGAAAAAAAGGCAGAGTTTAAAATATCACAGAGTAATTCAACAGAAAGTTATAAGATCTAATACAAATCGTTCCTTTCGCAACTAGAAACTAAGACAGGGTATGGATTCTTGTTTAATTTTTAACCCCACAATCGGCAGAACGATACGAAGGCAGCAAAATGAAAAAAAATGAGAAACCTCAATGTCAAACAAAAGTACTATGTGCCTTATAATATCCACGCTATGCAAAACATAATGTAGAAGTACTCTAGCGAACCTGTGTATATTAAGATATTGATGAGAATATAATTAGTTTAAATTATTGTAAAAAAAAAATATCACACTTTAAAATTAAATCATTGGATTTAAAAAAACAACAACTGTTGCTTAGACGCAAGTTTAACTGGGAACTCATAATTTCCTTTCGAATACAAGAACTTACAGGAATTCCCGGAAGCACGAAAACAAAAATCCACGATCTGACCTCACCTTAGCTGTCCAATGAATGAAACTTGTTGTAGGGCTAACACGTCCGTAGGATTGTTTATACAGAACGGCAGGTTGTGGTGTGTGCGTGTGTATGCGTTACACCAAGGTGTTCTAAGGGTAAATTATGACCCGTTCACTGTTCAAACATGCAGGCAATGTGAAGGGTGAGCGAGACAGAAGCCTAAAATAGTAAGGTGGGCTATATTTTCAACTGGTGCTAGCTTCTGTCCTGGCATGCTGGTATGAACGAATCGTCACCGGTTGTTCGAGTTGATATGACGATGGGTCTGGTGCCACAGACAATGACATTGCTACCATTTATTCTCAACTCTTTCTAAAGTTGGCCTCTCCTAGGTACGAATAGACATAAAAAGAAAAAAAAACGTATAACAGAACGGTACGTTTGTAATTCTTGCTGCCTGTGCGCATTATATTGCTTGTGGTTTAGATGGAGAGGGATTCATAGGCTGTCCTCTCGCGTGTTGTCAAGCTTCGGAAACTAGGCTGCCCACAAACCATTGGCCATACCCAGAGTTATGCAGGATCGATACACTGAAGAAAGCCCGATATGCTTTGAGCTTCTGGGAAAGGATTAGATCTGGGCTAAAGCAGCTGCCCATGTCCCCTACTATACGGGGCCGTGGTTCTCACAAAATATCCCAATAATCATATAGGTAGATTGATTGGTTGATTGATTGATAAATAACGTCGGCGGGAAACAAGTTGATGACACACCGTTGCATAAAGTTAGCTTACAAGATGAGACTCTAAGCTCTTCCTATGACATATGACAACTGCATGACATTACTTTACAGGGAAAGCCCATACAAATCATATTGCTTTCCAATGGCATAGTTTCATCATAATTCTAAAGAAAAGAACAAAACCTCCACAATAGGTAATTATAAACGATCCAAAAGAACGCATGTGTCTGTAAATACATAATACCTATAGTATGAACGCAAAAGTTAATAGGAACAGGCACACAACTCCATTATTATAAAGTTATAAACGTGTCATAAGCTTTAACAATACATGACAAAAAATAGGAAACAATAGTTTGTATTTGTATGTATCAGTTTAACACCAGTTCTGTTTCACCCGTTCATGTATTCGTTGTATTGATTTTTTTTTTAAATTTTTGTCTCGTAGTATAAAGTTGTGTGCCTCTCTTGCTTTCATAATAATCCTCATACAAGCTTTAAGGACACACCGAGCTCCTTTTTTATCCTATTTACTCTCAACATAAAAACTATACATGCTTTTTATCTTTAACAAGGCTGTGGCTTTGCAAAGACCTTACAGGGTCGCTTGTGTCTATAGACACTGGCAGGCTTAATGGGGAGGAGAAGACAGAATGTACGTTACACATGTACATGTATTCTTAAAGAAGGTAGGACGCCATTGGGAACGCAAACACACAATACAAAGCCGGATCATCTTCCTGAAATATTTATTTTTTCCTTTATTTATTACAAGCAATTACTTAATTAATGTAGAAATTTACAAGATGGTGAATCTGGTATAATCAGTATATCAGGACATCCGCCTTTTTTGCAAACTGTGCATAAAATAGTTGCAGAATTTATCGATAAATCAGGCATTATGCAATAAACATAAACCAAATCGTAGTGCCGTCTCCCAGCCCCACCCATCATTTACTGTTTGTCTTAGCTCCAATACTTTTTGTGTGTGTGTCATTAGGATATAGTGCGTTTGTAAGAAGTTTGTGCAGTTGTTTATAAGTTTTTCATGATCAACTATCAAAAGTCAGAGACTTTAAGAACTTCCCAATGAAGGGTCAAGAAATAATTATCCTTAAAATTTCTCAAGAAACTTACTTTTCTGGATTGAATACTTTTGTTTTTGAGTCGTTGAGTTTGATAGATGAATACTCATGCTTAGTCGTCCTTATTTAAACTTATCCCAAAATCAGATCCTTCATATTCCCTCCTTTACCCAGAGGCCTTTCCTCTTCATAGAGCCTTGACAACATTAGTAACATGTGACGCAGGATAGGTCTGTACAACTGAAGACCCAAATTTATTTCTGGCGAAGGCAAGGTCCGATTCCACTTCCAAGAAGGCGTCAAGTTTACCACCACAAGCCAAAAGATTGTCGATATCCGGCACAGAAAACGGAAAACCATTAAACCGGCACCTTCACAGCTTAAAACTGACCTATCTAGTCTTTTTGACGACAGTATATTTTAATTATCTTTCCCTGATCTATTCTAAGCATACTTCAACTCGAATTGTAATTCTTTCTCGACGAGAAACAAAAACCCAAAACTTTCCAGAGTCGTCTTTGTTTTCATAAATTATCTTTTCCGTTTACGTATTTCACATTCTTTGGCTGCTGACCAGTTTGGTTTATAAATTATAGCCATCAAAAGGAAAACAAAAACCAACCTAGGCGCACTTTTATTATCATGGTTGCTAATGTAGAGGAGGAATGACACTGAAGCCTACGTGATTATTACGGACTGAAATAAAAGTTGGACTTTTACAATTTTCAGGATACTTCAGTGCTAGATCTATTTATATTTTGTCCTTGTTCCTTTCAGGCTTACTAATTTAAATTAAATACACTCAGACAATGTTTAACAACGAACTTGTCATAATAATACAGCTTATTATACAATACTTCCAAAATAGTCTTTGTTTAGTTCTTACCTCTACCGTTTATTTAGAGTCATATTTTTCGTTTCCATTCTTATTATTGCCGAAAATGTTTTCCTATTAAATTTTATTGCATTATGATTAGACAAAGTCTCATTTAGAATATCATTTAAATGCACATTTTTTTTCTCCTATCCAACAAACATATTCTACGTAATAAAAAAAAACGCTTTGGCCATTAATTTTAAACTCCCCTGTGAAAAGGATAAGGACACCACACTTAGATGTAACACTAACACACTGACTGAACGTCACATCCGCTTGAAGAGAAAACAAAATACCGGTAGTAATCAAAACACAAACTAGTGGCATCGATGGAACCTTTTTTTTTTTTTTTTGTAAAAGTAAAGGTCATTCTGTTATGAATACTGAAGCACAAATAGTTAAACCTCTGGCCAAGGGAAACACATGTTACCGGTATCACAACGCTTATGGCTTTTAATAAATAAAGATAACAGAATCTACTCGCATCACAGCAACATCAGAAGATAAACCGACATTAAAGACAATAAAGAAATGAAACACATGAATTCATGTTGGTTTTGTTCCCTCTTATTACAGCCGTACAATATCACAAGATAAAACATGGTAATTATAATTTTCGTTTATTTTTGTAAGTAGTTTTAGGTCAAAACGATTGCAGAAATTATTAATAGACGTTTCATTGACGTTGCGCTAAGTTTGGATGATCTGAGCTTAAAAGTCATCGGTAATGATACGCAAAATCTTATTTTTTCAAAAGAATGTATATACTTAGAGACAGAAAGTTACAAGTGTAATACATTCTCTTTGAGTAAAATAAAAATGTGTTTTTCTCTTTATTCCATATCGTAGCCTAACCCCATTTGTTCACTGTGGTTAAGTTCTTTCTTAGTTCTTTCTGACATCGTCGTAAAAAAAGTCAAATTCTGAATATATGCAAGCTTTTGAATGACGAGTTAAAGCTGCGATTAAGTCATTAACGATATAATGGCTGTCACGCACCAAAAATAAGTGAGAATTAATGACGCAGAAAAAGGATGGTGGCGGTGAGAATAAAAAAAAGGGTTATACTAAACAAACCCAACGTAAAGAAAGCTTTTTGGGGTTTACGCATAATTATTGATTTACTTCAGAGTGAGTGGGTGAAAAGAGAGAGAGAGGGGGGGGGGAGAAGCAAAGAATTGAAACGAATACAAAGAGAGAGAGAGAGAGAGAGAGAGAGAGAGAGAGAGAGAGAGAGAGAGAGAGAGAGAGAGAGAGAGAGAGAGAAGTGTCAAATAGGCACAGAGACATAGTATGTGTGTGTATGTGTGCATGCATGAAAGAGACTAAAATTAGGTCATAGATTAGGTTAGCTTTTATTTCTAATCGTAAAGGGCTGTAAGTGTTACATGCAAGGTCCATGTTTATGTTAAAGATTACAGATGCAGGTAGCTCGATCAATGCTAGATTCCGTATAGGTCAACTGACCAGGTCTTAGTTCGATGACCAATGGTCTTTGCCCGGTGACAAGCCTGATTAATCAATCACTTTAAGGGTGACAGATTCTGATTGAACCTAAAGGCCAAGCAGGACTCAGTGAAACCGAAATACTTTGAAGTTCTGACTGAAAATAATGAAAGAAATTCGAAACCATAAAATGTGTTAGCTTTACTTTCCCCCGTGTTGTGTGAGTCGCATTAATATAAACTGCATGTGTATATGTAAGTGTGTATATATATATACACACACACACACACACACATATATATATATATATATATATATATATATATATATATATATATATATATATATATATATATATATATATATATATATACATACACACACACCGACAGTATAATACCGAGGACAGAAATTCAGATGAACGTCATTCAGTTTAAGATAACAAAAATAAATCAACATTGGTCGGTGAGATTCAATTGTCACAATGAAAAAGTTTTTTTTTTTTTTTAGATCTTTTCATGATTACAATAGCAGGGTTTATAACAAGGGATTGAGGTTTGGGAAAGGAGCTTGACTTTAGTTCATTGAATTATTCGTTACATTTTTCTTCATTCTTTCACATAATAATAAAATTCCGAAAGTAAAATGTTCCTTGCAATAAGTTAGTCATAGGCCTAACATTTCCACGAAAACCGTGTTTATGGCTTGCATCTACGTCGATTTCCCACTCACAGATAAGTAAACTTTGTACTAAACACAGAGATTGTCCTACTCTATCTACACAGCAGTTCTGCCTAGTTGAGACTGTTTAGCCTAGAAAACATCCTAGATCAGCCCTGTTCTAGATCGAAACAACCAACATGCTATTATATAAAAAAAAATTTATAAGCGTATAAATGGCAGCTTCAAGCGGGAAAGGTTGACAATTGAATAGGTAAAATGTCGGTTTCTGGATAAGGTCGAACTTAATCGCCTCTAAGACAAATCGGGGTGTTAGGCCTACCCAAATAAAATAAACGGACGGACGCACAGGAAGAGAAGAAACGTGTGAAGAAGAAACCGAGAAAAAATGTTGAAGAGAATTAATTAAGTGATTGCGGGAATCAGAGGGAGAGAGAGAGAGAGAGAGAGAGAGAGAGAGAGAGAGAGAGAGAGAGAGAGAGAGAGTAAACTAAAAGAGCGTCTATTTACAGTATAATGAGTGAGAAAGAATGATCTGGAGAGAGGCATGTAGACAGATAAAGTAATGCTGTAGTAGTAAGTCGTCCCATGGGCTTATTTAAGTTTTATCTTTTAAAGTGTGAAAAGTTAATTATAACAAAGATAGGCTTGCAACAGCGCGTGCAGTTGTATTACGGATCAATGGTTGATACTGGCGTAGCCAGTTTGACGCTGAATTGATTTTCAGGTCTTAATTTTTTTTTTTAAATCGATCTCCTGAGAAAAATATCAATATTCGTGAAGGTCTCATAAGATAATACATAATTCACCAATTGAATAATATAAATTCCGGTATATCAGGCTGTAAGCTCCCACACGACATGAACTGTATTACGATTATGGAGGCTCCAGGCTGATATCTTGTCGACTCGGGCGCTTGCATAGCAAACATATTTTAAAAATGCTCTTAAAAAACCCCACTGAATTCAAACAAACGTAAAGTAAATATAGGTTTACATTACCGGTAGATCTAGATCTAGATCAATCATACAAGTAATAGCGAACAAATTAACTCAACCAATTGTGAAACAAATTTCATCAAAAAACCTTCACACGTTAAAACAGCGGTGATCAATTTGTAGGATATAATCCGTCCACCGCACATAACATGCGATCACATTCTATCTATCTCAGCGCGATCAAGGTAGAAATCACACCTGCACAAGACAGATTGAAGTCCGTAAGTAGCCTGGACTACCACTGCTCGCTCTAGTCCAAATGGGGGGACTAAAGGTTTCGTGCGAAGTGCTGAACTCGTCTTGTGGCTAGGGCCTTTTATGTTGCTAAAACTAAACACACCTTGTTCTGCCCGAATGATTCAATACTGTCGCCTTAGTTTGCGGGGAAAACTTAATTTAGACATTGAATATTCCCACATTCTGTACAAGTTTTATTTAGAACCGGCTCCACCTTCAGCGCTTTTAAGTCTTAAAAATAAAGCATTGCTCACAGTGACGTCAGCGTCTACAACTAAACAGACGACCTTATATTATAAGGTATTATATACGGTACAAGACTAGTAGCTTCCCAGTAGGCTTGAGCCAGACAAAAGCATTGTAATGCAACGTTTTGTTTTCAACAGAAGTACCAGCTGACCCGAAACTCATACACCTTTCAATGAAATCTCACTTCATGCATATCAATTGAACGGTATAAATGTTCGACAGCTGCAGTGTGAAAGGCTTGTATGAAAGCCTCGCTGAATCCAATACGACCATGTGTGTGTGTGTGTGTGTGTGAAAATTAGGCTGTGGGATAGGCCATGGTATTTCGTGACAATGGGACGGCAGATAACACAGGATCGCCATGACCCACTTTGGCATCCGTAGCTTTCTAGGACTTCCATTTATTACAGCTCGCAGGAATCGCAATAAAATTCTGTATGAAATACCTTTGTTGGTTCTAAATAAAAAGAAGACAGAGGCTAAACTTCTATCACCGCTGACCTCCCACAAAATGCAGAATATTTAATTAAGGATATGGCCTAGATTATCTTAATTATAATTCATTTGAATACTAGAAAAAAAATGCTCTTAAAGGATGATAAATTTTATACATGTTTTGTTTATAGTTTAATACTATGCCTTGTTATGTGAAGGAGGGACGTGACGAGTATTTTTCCTCATAAACAGATGGCGACAGATACAGCAAGCACTTATGTATGGATGATGCAATCTCTTCTCATTTCTTGCAATTTTAAACGAAGTTTGGACTTTAAATCTGAAATCATGCGGTGACTAGTGCTAAATCATGTGTACGTCGAAGGCTCTTGGTTGTGAGCAAATCTCATTCTAAATTCCATTTTAATTAAGTCTTGCTGCTGTCTGTGTAAAAAAAAAAAAGGCGACATGATCAAAAACTTTTTATCATACATTATAAACATTATAATTTTACAGAGAGAAACAATCATGGTTCCAGGCCTTTTATCCTCTGTGAAGATTAAACCCCCTCAACATAAAAAGATTATCTTGCTCTTATTTTCCCGAATCAAATTTGTGCTGGATGAAACTGACTTCTTGTGTAATCGGATTTGAGATAACAAAACAAAACAAAAAAATCATAATTATTTTCCCCCAATTTGTTTGGAACCAGAAATAAAATCACACCCTCGCCCTATGATATGTATTCAGGTACAGCTGCCATTACTTTTTTTTTTATGTATTTTTATGTATTTAGAAGCATGGCCTCCTTCAGGCGTGATTACCTAGAAGCCCATGTCTACCTGCACTCATACCAAGTTAGCCTGAGAGAATGAAAGCTTTGAAAGGCTCCCTCCCTGTCACAATTAGATCAACAATAGGGAGGGGATATGTCAATGGTGAGTTCCAAACTTTATTCACCCTGGAGCGCTTCAGCTGTTACACCAACCAGTGCGTTTTACCGTTTTACACACAACCTCTGACATTAAATAAGAGCAACACCGTTCTAAGTCTTTTATGCTGTTTGATACACTTGGATCAATTTTGTGTTAGGCGACGATGAAAGATTGAGAGTTTATAAACAACAATTAAGCATTGTTTAAGAGAAATGGTATCTTTATTACCTCTTCATATACAAAAATGAGAGGTATCATTTCATTCTTTGTTAAATTAAGTAGGCTTATTAATTGAACTAAAGTCCGTTGAAATCTAGTGTTGGTATTATCTATTTTTATTACATAATTGTCTAATGCTAATTTAAATACTTGATCTCATACATCAAAACCATGTAAAAGAACCACTCAAAATTTGATGTATAAATTACCGACACAAAGCGCAGAAAATGGGCAAATTTTAGTGAGCTGCATGCAGTACCGATGCGGATCAGTGCATGAAACTGTGTGATGTCAGCAATAGAAAGAGCAACGTCAAGCGGTGATGTCACTTTCTTGACATCAAGACTGCCCGGATTTGATGACGTGCAGCAGTGCGACAAGGCGAAGAAAACTACGTGTACAAGAGAATGGGACACACTGCACTAAGGGGAGGAAACAAACACGAATAAAAAAAATAGGCAAAGGAAAAAGGAGAGGAGAAGAAAACGGGCGTGGTTGTTATCAGACAGACAAATAAGGACGGGAAAGACAGAAGACAAAGAGGTAGGGGTAGATACATACAGAGCGACCTGCGAAAGCCAGGGAATGAGACAGCAGGGAGAGGTGGTAAGGGAGATTTGGGTGGGGGGAGAGCCGGAAGGGCTGTTGAAGGATATGAAGAGGGTGAAAAAAAAGAAAGAGAGAGTGAAAGAGATAAGGCTTGGGGATAAGAATAAAAAGAAAGAAGGGATCGAGAGAAGAGAGATTGAATAAAGACATTCAGCATGAAACCGGAAAAAAGGAGCGAGAGAAATAGATAGACGGAGAGAGAGAGAGAGAGAGAGAGAGAGAGAGAGAGAGAGAGAGAGAGATACAGAGTGAGAGAGACAGAGAGTACATAGGTAGATAGATAGATAGATAGATAGATAGATAGATAGATAGTTTGAAGATAAGTTGAAATAATTTATAAGAGTGCTCAACTGTGGGAGCATTTGTCATACCCGAAGAGAGTGGAGGACAAGCAACACCTTTGTCATCATTCTCGTATGAAGAGAATTTAAGGTAAGATCTACTATATAGATAGACAGAAAGATAGAGAGAGAGAGAAAGAGAGAGAGAGAGAGAGAGAGAGAGAGAGAGAGAGAGAGAGAGAGAGAGAGAGAGAGATGGTGATGATGATGTAGAGTCAAGAAAAGAAAAATAAAGGCACTTTAAAGACAACAATTGATAAGGAAAAAGAGAGACAAAAAGTACAAAAAAGGACTCAATGAAAATCAGAGAGAGAGAGAGAGAGAGAGAGAGAGAGAGAGAGAGAGAGAGAGAGAGAGAGAGAGAGAGAGAGAGAGAGAAGAGAGAGATAGACAGACATAGACGAAGTTTACAAAAAGGAAAGGCAGCCAGAAAAATCATTGAAAGAAAGTTAAAGATGGGAGATAGCTAGATAGACAGATACATTTAGATAAATAGATAGAGAGAGAAAAAGAAAGAAAGAGAAAGAGAGAGAGGAAGAGAGAGAGAGAGAGAGAGAGAGAGAGAGAGAGAGAGAGAGAGAGAGAGAGAGAGAGAGAGAGAGAGAGAGAGAGAGAGAGAGAGTAACCGCATACCGGATATCAAATAAAAGAAAGGTGTGTCTGATTCGGGCACAGATCTCTACCATGCAAACTTCTAACCGCTTCAGCCTTTCTCGGGCCGATTCAGTGAAGGATGGAGTTTTAAGGACGATTAATTTCAATCATTTGCCTTTGAAATTCCTGTTTAGATCTCAAGACCCACCGAGAGATGTAAAATTTGAAGTGCAGAGAAGCCTGCTTACAACAGAGTAGACGGCAGATTTGGCTGTGGGGTTTCCTTAAGTCAAGTTCTTGACTTGTTATAGTCAAACTATTCGATAGAGAAAGAGAGAGAGAGAGTGAGAGTGAGAGAAAGAAAGAGAGAGAGAGGAAGTGAGAGAGATAGAGAGAGGGAAGAAGGAGAAGAAGAAGAAGACGGAAAGACAGTATTACAAAGAGACAGAGAAAGAGAGGGAGAGGCATACATGAACAGGCATACATACAGCTAGACAGAAAGGCAATCTGAATAACAAAAAAAGAAAAATCAGCAACAACAAAACAAAACAAAATAAGTCGAACAAAATAGAGACAGCCTTTTTCTCGTATCATTTTTAAACCATCTCTTCCCCCTAAACATCTCTCTCTCTCTCCCCATCACTGTCTCTGTCTGTCTCTCTCTCTGTCTCTCTATCTCTCTCTCCCCCCTCCCCCCCCCCTCTCTCTCTCTCTCTCACACACCCTCTCACTTCCTCCCCTCTCTTCAATTTGGTTTAAATTTGAATTAAAAAAAAAAAGAGTGACTGGTTATTCCGAATTTAAAAAAAAAAAAGTAGTTCTGTCATGTCACAACAAGATGTGACCAGGCAAAAGTTCAGACTTAAGCTAAACGCGTACAGAGTCGAAACGAAGGGGAACGTAAACCTAAAAAAGGAGAAAATGATGAAGTTTTGAAAGTCCAGTCGATGGTTGTGACCAGGAGCCGTGACCAGGTTGTTTATCTCTAAGAGTCAACGGCCGTACAACACAAACACTCACAGCAAGGTGCGCATTGAGCGGACGGAAAAAATAGGCCTAAACCTAGAAAAAAAACAGACAAAATTTCCTCTCTCTCTCTCTCTCTCTCTCTCTCTCTCTCTCTCTCTCTCTCTCTCTCTCTCTCTCTCTCTCTCTCTCTCTCTCTCTCTCTCTCTCTCTCTCTCTCTCTCTCTCTCTCTCTCTCTCTCTCTCTCTCTCTTTTTCAAACTAAAAGATATGTTGAGAATCTTTCTCGGTGTCACCTTTTTAGTGGGACCTCGTCATTGATAAATTCAACGAATCAAACGAAATTTGCTACTAATTTCCAAGTACAAAATGTTGATGGGAAGTAATAGCTCCAAATAATGATTTTGTGAAAGGATGTTATTTACAGAAAGCTTTGAGAGTTGATTAAAACAACGATAAGGCTTGATAAAAAAGATAATGCAAAAAGAAGAAGGAAAAAAAAACCACATAATTTAAGAAAAGTATGTTATTGTCTATGGTTTTAAACAATCTATTTTGAACCTATCTGTCCGATTATAATCTTAGTGTCAGTGCTTTTGAACGGTCTAATCGAACCTCAATAATGCAGACCATGGGGCTATGAATAACCGTTTGTAATTACCTCCGTTGTGCAAACGCCTGTTTTTTACTGGCCTAGCCTGGGGATAAAATAAAAGTAGAGTCTCTGACTTCTATAATGAATCACAGCTCTTTGTGAAATAATTTTACATTCTCTTTTGGAATTGAAAAGGTCTTTATGTCTGCTCCTAAATATTTTTGTTTTCTTTTCAAACTGTGCCTTACATGAGTTATTGTAAATCTACCAATACTTTGATACCTCTTACTTTCTTTCTCAGATCTACACATTCTGCGTTTAGTACATAATGCGGACTCAAGTGAGCACGTCCTAAAGTATCGCAGTTAAAGAAACAAAGTTGCTAGTCCTTTAGAGAATCAATGGGCTTAGATTGTCAGCATCTTTCTGTTTAAAAAATGACAACAGCAACAACAACAACAAAAATCCCATGACTAAATGTATTGATACATACTGCAGTAATATGTGTGCATTCAGACTAAAGTCTCACTACTAACATTAATTTTTTTTAGCCTTTTTCTGTTTTTGTCTCTGCCTCTGTCTGTCTCAAATTCTGTCTGTCTGTCTTTCGGTCTGCCTGTCTGTCTGTCTGTCTGTCTGTCTGTCTGTCTGTCTGTCTGTCTGTCTCTCTCTCTCTCTCTCTCTCTCTCTCTCTCTCTCTCTCTTCTTTCTTTTCCTTCCTTTAATATGTACTTGAGCAACTCAAGGTGACGTGCGCTCTCCAATATGCGCACTTATACCGTTGTCCTCTCTACAAAATAGAAATGTCAGGCAAGGAAACTCCAACAAGGCAAAAGGTGTTCCACGACTACAGAAGCAAGCTGGAAATACAAGGAAGGTAGAGGTTGACCTATACTTTCTGTCTCAAAAGGTCAGTCACTATTATTTTGTAACTGAACTGCATAGGAAGCAATTTAAGGATCACCGGAACAAGGTTACCTCACTTCCGGTGTGTGAGGACAGTATCTGCATTGCATGTCGTACCAAATGGACAGCAGTGAAAAAAAAAGGTTAGACAAAAAAAAAAAAAGGAAAATCAGTTAAATGTATCTACAAACCCTTTTCTCTAAATCCGACGGATTTCACCCCCCCCCCCCCCTTTTTTTTTTCCACACACACACCTTTTCAATACTTTTCTATTTATATAGCCATATCTATCTATCTATCTCTTTACCTATCTCTTTATATATATCTTTCTCTCCATTGATTTCCCCATCTATCCTCTGTATATCTATCAAGTTTTTTTTTTTGTTTTGTTTTGTTTACCCATCTATTTATTTAACAATCTCTCTCCTTCTTCCTCTCCTCACCTTTTATGTCGACTGTCTCTCCCTTTCTCTCTCTCTCTCTCTTCATATATCTTTGTCTTTTCCCTGTCATTTTAAAATCTTGCATCTTTTTGGTTTCTCTCTCTCTCTCTCTCTCTCTCTCTCTTTCTTTCTCTCTCTCTCTTTCTCTCTCTCTCTCTCTCTCTCTCTCTCTCTCTCTCTCTCTCTTCCTCTCTGTCTTTTATCCTTTTCTCTGCAGCTCAGTTTCTCTACCAAACACTCTCCCCTTCTCTCTCTCTCTCTCTCTCTCTCTCTCTCTCTCTCTCTCTCTCTCTCTCTCTCTCTCTCTCTCTCTCTCTTCCTCCCTTTCATTTATCCTTTTCTCTGCAGCTCAGTTTTTCTACCAACCCACCCCCCTCTCCCTTTCTCTCAATATCTTTTTTTGTTATTTCTCTAATTGCCACAAGTATTCCATTAGACTTAACGACTGCTAATTTGTAAATCACACCTTGTACTATATTACTCTAATAGCTCTAAATTACGCTTGCAGTGCGCTCAATAACAGCAGAACCATAAAACTTAATTTTTTTAGAAAAATATATCCAGAGGTTTTAGAATGTTATAGCTTTTTATTACTCGAATTTTGATTACTTTGTCCACTTATTCCATCAGCATCTAAATTTCCAGGATATGTCTTCGATCTGAACCACATTGTTGATTAAGAAAAAAATTACAATACTGATCAAGTAAGTATGAGCGAAATTTCTTTTGTACACGCCCATGAATGTCCGTCTTTAAAAAGGTTTTTTTTTCTTTTTTCTTTTTTCTTTCTTTTTTTTTTTTTTGAACTATTATATTTAAATTATTTCAATCCGATAAAAGAATAATGGTACCTTAAACGAAAAGACAAAGGTTTACTCTCCCGTATTTTTGATTATAGCATTTTCGTTGAGCCGCACTCTGCCATGCTACCATTCTGGCTCTATCAATAAAATGTATCCTTTGTCTAAGAACAGAGTCAAGATCTGGAAACTATCAAGTGGCTGGGATGAGTGGCAGCCAAGAGGATAAAGCCGTAGACAAGCTGGCATTCCATGCATACCATTTTAAGAAGGAGAGCTGTTAGTAGTGTTAGACTTGGAATCTAGATTTTATTAACTCGATACATGATTGTGGTAACTTTGTCAGAACAAGACGGATAAGTTTTAGTTGTGAGAGATGCCAGATAATTTTAAATTGTTTTAATAAAACCCTTATTTATCCTTCGTTTATGATCTTAAACTCGATATTGTACGGGTTGTCATAGATCTGTCTACTGATTTATTGACTGCCAAGGCGTCTATTTTTTTTGTTTGTCTGCGTTTGTATTTATTGGTTTATCTGTCTGTCTACCTCTTGGTCCGTCTGTATCTCTATGTGTATCTGTCCGGGTATTGTTTGTATCTCGGTCTGATATACCCTCCCCCCCCCCCGTTTCCGATTTTCTCTCTCTCTCTCTCTCTCTCTCTCTCTCTCTCTCTCTCTCTCTCTCTCTCTCTCTCTCTTTTATATATATATATATTAGTATAAAATTAGAATTTCCATACATACTCGCCAAGGGTTATTTTAGATCACTTTAACGAACATAATTATATGGAAATTAAAGCAGTTCAAGGCAGGTTTCACCATCTCGTGGAAAATTGTTAGAAAAGCGAGGCTTTACTCAACTACAGAAGAGAAAAAAAAACATCTGAAAAGTTCTTCATTCTAACGGAACAACCAAGCCTGATCAAAAGAAATGAGATGTTCTCCCAATGTCGACACCGCAAGAAACAACTACTCGAAAAATAATGTGACCGAAAGTAACAGAGCTTTCCCTTCGCCTGAAGAGATGTAAATTATCGAAACATAATTATGTGTAGCGAATTACAGTAAGTAATCTGCACTTTTCTTAATTTATACATATATATATGTATATATATATATATATATATATATATATATAAGTTTTTCCTACGTACTCTCTAGTCATATTTGCTTTCCAAACTCGGTGTTCCTCCAATGGCTTGAATGTAAATTAGCCGGAGCGTGAGGTGTGCTCGATTATCGAAAAGAAACAAAAACCTGAGTGAAAATGTCAACGGAAATAAATTGTTGAGCACAGTGCTTCCCGGTTATCTTTCTAATCTGCCGGAGACAAAGCAACATCATCGTAGAATAGAAGGACCTCGGATATCTCGGATGTCATGGCCTTCAGATTTACACACACACAAAACAAAAACAACAAAAAACTTACTTACCCTTTATCTTGTGGAAAACAAAACGATTTAGAAAATCAGAAATGATATGCTTAGTATTAACGAATGTTTGATTCTGTTAACAGCTCACAAATAAGTTTTTAACATCACACACTTCGCCGCGATGTTCTTATGGAATCAACACAAGAATCCTTATCCACTCGTATACTTCTCCACTGTACGTCAAGAGAGTTACGTACCTTGTCGCGTAGTGCTCAAAAGGTATCGATTTCGCTTATCTTCTTGTAACATTTCTCCATTATTATTGTATGTGATGAGTCACGATGACCAGCAGGCTGGCACACCGAAGATGCCATTGTGATGACCGTTTCTATAAGTTGTTACATCTAGCACAAGATCCTTTTGCCCGTCTCGGGGTAAAAACTCACAATGCGAAGACTCTTGCGTGCCCCTTCATTGCAAAAAACTAGTCAAGGCGTCTCATTCATTTATTCATTTTGTTTCTCTTAGCAGGCGTAGTCGTCCGACCTCGTAGATTGGCTGTTTTCTTTACTTCCGCGGTTAGAGCTGTCCACTTCTGTAGATTCTGTGCGATGATATGATGTGTAACTTGTCCAGAAATAATTTTTGTCTTTGGCCTGAAGTATTCATTTTGAGCCCATTCAGATATCTAATCGTGGGTGGTATGCCCCTTCCTCTGTTTTCATTGACCAAAAAATAGTACTTTATAATAGCGACTGGCTTCGAAAATCAGGATGCGTGTAACTCAGAGACTGACTGTCATACTATCTAGATTCTAGCCGCCCTCTGTTACTGACTCATCCTGCGTCTGCAACTACAATTCATAATGCACAATACAAGATTGGGCTTAGTCATTACCTTGAAGTAGACTGAACCAGAAAAAAAAAACTGCAAAAAATATCTGCATGCCAAATCTTTTGTGAAGTGATACCCAACTCAGCATATATGCATTTGACAGTAGACGAATTATATCCCATTTATTCTTTTTGTGCGCAAATTTACAAAGTTTTTACAAACATCCAGGTTCATGGTATGAAATAACTTACTTAACGTGTTACTGTTGCATCCAATTCTTTGTTTCCACCTTTTTTTTTCTCTTTCTTTCTGTGCCACTTTTCTTGAATACCTGCGGGTTTTTTTTTAAGCATAAAATGTTCTCAAGGATCAATCCAGATGCATCTATGTCTAAATCTTAATATATATATATATATATATATATATATATATATATATATATATACATATACATATGTGTGTGTGTGTGTATCGTCTTTAAATGATTGTTTGAAATAGTACGTCCACAACAAGGTTACCTCAGACTTTTTGACGACTGGTATCTCAAATCCCTCGCGAGGCAGTGTGGATCTGGAAATTTCTTATCTATTCTGACTAAACGGAAAAAAAATGAAACTGAGCAGATCAGGGTAAAATTATCCTTTTTTTTTTTTTATTACCAGCCTATCGGCTGTTTCTTCTTTTTTTCAAGAATGCCTCGGATGCAGCTTTCCAATTTCACGCTAGTAATTCACGGTTTTCATTTTCTGATATAGAAAATTAACTTGTGCATTGGACAATGACGGTTAGCTGATTATTGCTTTCTTGGTGTATGCATGTTCTGATATAGAAAATTAGCTTGTGCATTGGACAATGACGGTTAGCTGATTATTGCTTTCTTGGTGTATGCATGTTCTGATATAGAAAATTAGCTTGTGCATCGGACAATGACGGTTAGCTGATTACTGCTTTCTTGGTGCATGTGTGGGTGTTCCTTCATGATTCTTTAAAATCTTTTCTAAGGCAGGCATAAATTAAAAAAAAAAATTTCATTAAGTTTAAAAGCATCCTTTTTAGAATTCAAATACTCGGTAACGTGTTATGAAACACATCGAGGGATAAACGAACATCATTCTTCAAGTCTCTTCTCCCTGGACATAACTCTTTTTTTCATACATTCGATACCAAATATTAATTTTTTAGCGCTGCGGGACATAAAATTATTATTGTCCGCCCTGATACTAAATTCAAGAAATGGTGCCGCCTTGATCCACTCTGTCGGTAAATCTAACAATGATATCAATTGTTTTGGCTTTAAAATGTTGGTTTATTCTACTTCCTAAGTGGTTTTTTTCTGAAGTGCTATCGACGACTGCTCAGCACATCTAACCAGAATATAATTAAATACTCATTATTAAGATGTAAACAGAAAATTGCTTTCTTTTTCTTTGGATCTACAGTGATTATAAAAATATTAAAACAAGTCTTATTGTAAAAAGGTTTTTTAAAAAAAAGAAATGTAAACAAATACGTTTTATTAACATTATTTACATATCAGTTTGCATAATAAATATTTGACATGACCGATGTATGCTTTCCTCACATTTAACATTTTCTGGAATGACAAAAATTTTATAAACAGATCAATCAGGATATCTCATAAATAAACGAAGGCTATCTTGGGAGACTGGTTCATTAAAAAGAAATTAAGAGTAACAGCAAACAGGGGGGGAAAGAAAGAAAAGGTAGGAAACTAAAATTTATGATGAAACTGAGCTGGAGATAATAGAGTCATTGATAGAAAATGAAGGATTCAGTCAAATAAAGAAATGGAGAATCAAATAAGGCACAGAGAGAGAGAGAGAGAGAGAGAGAGAGAGAGAGAGAGAGAGAGAGAGAGAGAGAGAGAGAGAGAGAGAGAGAGAGAGAGAGACGGGGGAGAAGACAGGAACATAAGAACAAACAGAGCAAGCAAAAAAAAAAATATTAAAGAGATAAGATGAGAAAGAGGCGGGAAAGCGAAGAAAAATTAGTAGGAGAGAGGAAGAGAAAGAATAAAGAAGATTTATAGATAGACAGAGAAGCGGTCTAAACAGCCTGTCTTAAAATCGTTTCTGACGACACAGCTTAGTCGTATTATCTTTACTTTTATTGTTTTTGAAACGATTGATACTGTTTTTATTCAGCATGCTCTTCCCAACATTTGGATTATTGACATTGTTATTGTTGAGGATATTGTTGACAGCCATGTTGCCCCCGATGCAAAAGTTAGGCTTGGCACTTCCTGTTTGAGACCCCAACTGACCAGTCTGCGCATGACTGTGTAAAAGCATGGCCAACTGGTCGAGGCGTCTGCTGTTTTCCGTCAACTGAGATGATTGCTCTCGCAACGTTTCCTAGATAGGGAGAACATTAAAAGGGAAGAAAGAGGGGGAAGAATAATTAGAAAAAGAAAAAGTATATTATGATGATGAAGAAGAGGAGAAGGAAGAGGAAGTGGAGGGGGAAGAGAAGGAGAGGAAAAGGAATAGGGAATATCTATATTATAAATATAATATAATATATATATATATATATATATATATATATATATATATATACGTATACATATACACATAAAGTTACCGTATACTTCCTCAACTCATATACAGACAAACAGACAGACAGACAGACAGAGAAAGATAGGAGTAAATTGATGAAACATGCTTTATTAATTTATTTTACCTTATATCAGGACATGATTGAGCTCTTTCGAATTAGGATGATGATAACAGGGCTAGTGAGTGCTAATAATTTTGATACTAAATGTTGATGGCGAAAAAAAAATGAAAAAAATTCTGAGGAAAGAAGCAATGGTGATGAAACTATTGATGGTGATTATGAGGAGAATGATTACGATAACAATAATGTTCGTGATGAAGATGGTAGTGAGGATGATGATGATAATAAAGAGGATCAAGACGATAGAAAAGAAAGTGAAGCACAAAACCAACCTCTTGCGCTTGCAGCCTGCTCTCTTTATCCGCATCACTAGACTGCAAGCACGCAATGGCAATGTCCCTCTCCTCGACCTTGACCTGGTGCTCCTGTAACTTGAGCCTGAGCTCCTGACTCTCCTCGGCATGACGTGTCTCCGCCTGTTGGGACCGCAGCTCTTGCTGCTCCACGCAGGCCTGGAGCCGGCGCACGCGGGCTTTGGACTTCTCTGTGACAGTCGAAACAATGAGAGCAACCAGGGAAATCAACAGATACATCAAGACCTTTGGGAATCGCTGGCGCTTAAACATTGTTCAAGGCTAGTTGTACCACAGACTCTTTAACCTTAATTACATTATGCAATGAGCAAAAAACAAAAACAAAAAACAACAAAACAAAACAAAATTTAAAAAACAAAAAAAAAACAAAAAACCCAAAACAAAACAAAACAAAGCTGCTACCCAAAGCATTGCTTGTTTGTTTGTATATTTTCTATCGTGCGCAAAATTATTTTCTTATTTATAACACAACTCCAATTGATAATCTTGTTGCATTTTTTTTAACAATCATATTACGTTTTGATTTTTTTTCATAATCAAAGAGGGTTATCGCAGAAAACAGAAGAACAATCAAATAATGCTTGCTTATTTATCGTGTGTTTGCGTGTTTTCAAGTTTGAGACTACATTGATTTTCAAAGCAATATAAGAAAACAGTTTCAGAAAATAGTTGCCCCTTCTCTTTGTGCCATTTTTAAAAATCAGGAAGCTGGATGTTTCTAGAGTTACCTCCCTTGCTTTCAAGCGGAGATCTGAATATATGACTGGTCAGCATCTTAATCAATAAATGCGGCCAATAGATGTTAGACTTAGCTGAGATTAAAATAATCATGATATTATTTGCAAATAAAAAGGACAAATCTACAAAACAATAAAATACCATTCTTTATTTCCAGCTCCATAATTCTCTTCTCCAATTTTTCTATCTTGATTTGAGCTGAGGCAAGCTTTGCCTGCCTGTCTTCTATTTCGACAGAGAGTCTTTTGATGATTGCATCCTTCCTCTCGTTTTCAGCAATCAGTTCTCGGACCTAGAGAGGAACAAACAGAAATATGCTCAAGTACAGTATTTTTCATCATTAGCATTGATATGGACGTTTATTTTTGCTCAGCGAATATAAAGCTATTGATTTTCAGAAAAGAAACAGGTCTCCATTATGATAGTATGCACTGGATCAATTATTGAAGAAAACAATAAAGGAATGCATGAAATATAGTGGCCCAGAGGATCGAAAATAAAATTCTGAGAAAAAAAAAAACAAAAAAAAAACAAAAAAACACTCATGCGATACAATCGAAGCAAACCTGCTCTAACGTTTCCTTCTTAAGGTAGGCGAGGTCATCTTTAGCAGTCTGAAGCTCTTCTTCGGGCAAATCCGTGGCTTTGGTGCAGTTGTCCTCAACTCTTGTCACTCTTCGACTTAAAATAAACCATGCGTCTTCGATACGTTTTATTCTATTATCTATGGACGTGGCATTCTCCTCAACATCGCCTGCTGAGAAATCAACCATTGAGGACGTCTGGCTGCTGTAGCTGACGCTGACGTTGCTGGTCGCGAACCCAGCCCCTGCTGCGAAGGTGACGTCACGAAGTGACAGAGCAAAGGGAGGCGATGCCTCTCGTCTCCTCTGGTCAGTTCCGGTGTATACGGCACGCTGAGTTATCGTGCGTGATGCAGGTTCACAGAAAGACCCAAATCTGGACATAGGACGCTTTAGGTCCGTGTTTCGGAGGCGATAGGCCACATGGTCATAGCCCTGAGATTCCAGAGCTACAAGCAGTTCCTGACCAAAAAAAAAAAAAAAATATATATATATATATATATACTCGTATATATATATATATATACTCGTATATATATATATAAAATTCTCAACATCACTATTTCCATTACTTCATCTCGACTACCGCTGTTCCCTCTCAAGTGCGAATATTTCTTGAAGTTATGAATGGTTTTAATGCGTAATGCAGGTCTCGTGGACTTATCATGCTCCTTGGGTGTAATTTCCACTTTACCTATGAGCTCATGCCCATCAAATACTCTCATGGACCAAAGACCAACACCTGAAAGGAAAATTGAGCCATAGGCATTAGTATTTACTACAACCTCGCTCAAATAGCAACTCTTGCACTGTCGTTAGAATCCATTTATCAAGTTGATGATTTGGTGTAAACTAGGAAAAGTGGCCATGTAAAAATACCATCATTAATCAGCAATTGACACTCCACTTAATATATACTTGGCAATTAAGTTTTTGACCGGACAACTGAATTTGACCCGTATTAAAGCTTCCTTGATAGAGTTTCAATAAGATATCAAGATTAGTTTTTTGTAATTGAATTTCATACGCCGCAAAATACATGACACCATTCAGAGCTAAATCCCAGCGGTTACTTGATAACCCAATGGTCCTCTCAACATGATGATCTCCAACAGTCGCCGAGTCCTGGCCACTCTAGCCGCAGGCGAAGTAATCGAGTCTTTATCGTCTGCACTTAACTTATTATCTGAATGGAAGATAAATTTTATTAAAATATTGCAAGTTTCTTCCCCGTTTTTACGGTATACGTCTTGAATTTATTAAACTTTTGAATGTGTTTGAGCTTTTATTTTGGTAACTATAAAGGCAGCCATTCCTAATGTACATTTAAAAGCCAAGCACGCATCATGGAAGCTGTCAGAAAATTACCTGGCTCTTCTCCTTTGTTCACAGCGTGTTCACTATTGAAGTCACGTGATACCAACGTAGTGTGTAAGGAAATTGTGCTAATAAAGGCAGGCTATTATAATTCGACGCAAATTTGTCTCATATTTCCTTAACAATAAAAAATACCAATAGCGTTAGATCAACCCATGGCATTGGTAAATTTGTGGCCACATTAAGATTCATGTGAACCCTGATAAGAGAGAGCTAGGTGATGCTATCAGTGGAGAAAGTTTCTTAAGACGTAGTTCAATCTATACTAATTTCCTACATTGTATTTCCACTAAAACAAACAAACAAACAAAAACAATTTCTGATAATTCTTTGAAAAAGAACGCAAATGCAAACGCAAGAGTTTCAAATTAATGTGAAGTATTGCTTACCCTAGCTGCAAACAGAGAGGTGACCAGGTCAGCCCCGTCCACTTCATCCTCAATGAAGACGGCGTTGAGCTGCACCCTTTGCTCGTCCTCTGACATCATTCTGCCCCTTGTAACCACGGCACGCGACATGGCGAGCTTTGGGTTGAACGGTACCAGGCGGAATCAAAAGGCTAGTGATGATATCCAGAGAACAAAAGGAGGATTATAACCGATGGAGGCATGTTTTTTTTTCCCAACATTTTGATTGAGCCCAATTATATATATATATATATATATATATATATATATATATATATATATATATATATTCAGAGAGAGAGAGAGAGAGAGAGAGAGAGAGAGAGAGAGAGAGAGAGAGAGAGAGAGAGAGAGAGAGAGAGAGAGAGAGAGAGAGAGAGAGAGAGAGAGAGAGAGAGAGAGAGAGAGAGAGAGAGAGAGTCCAAATAGAAAGCAAAAGCACCACACTTGGAGGATAATTTGGTAATTATAGAGGACCCAAAAGGACGCGTGTGTGTGTCTATAAATAGTATAATGCAAGTAAATAGGCACACAACTTTATAATTACGGGACAAAAAAAAAAGGAATTACAAAACTATTATCAATTCAACATATAAACGTTTCACTTGCTTGTAAGCTTCGTCAGTAATACCAACGAAGCTTACAACTGTAACGTTTATATATTGAACTGATAATAGTTTTGTTCTTTCTCTTTTATGTCCCGTGATTATATAGATTGAAAGAGAGAGAGAGAGAGAGAGAGAGAGAGAGAGAGAGAGAGAGAGAGAGAGAGAGAGAGAGAGAGAGAGAGAGAGAGAGAGAGAGAGAGAGAGAGAGAGAGAGAGAGAGAGAGAGAGAGAGAGAGAGAGAGAGAGAGAGAGAGAGAGAGAGAGAGTTCGTCAATTTTTTTTTGTTTTTATTAAAAACTTGCTGTCATCTCTTTCAGTCTGCTAATCGAATCTTGTCCTGCATAAGCTTACATCTTAAAAGTGTTTCTGTAACATGATATGTGAAAATATTTTTAATCATCGTTCAAGGATGATATCAATTTTCCTGTGCATTTGGATCAAAGTTTAATGCTATCTTCATTCTTGACATACGGCATCAATAACCTGTTACAAAGCATGTAACCCATGAGCACTAATCGCTTTATTCCTAGACCAAATCCAAATCAACCCCTTTAAAATTTCTGGACCTCAAATGCTTTAACGGCACGTTGTCGGGTCTTTTTCTATAATTAAGAAGTAAAAACAAAAACATTCCAATGCTCTAACAACGACAGCAAAGCACAAAATAATCCTGATTGTCCTGGTTGGTTGAATTTTGAAGGTAAAGAACTTGTATTGTTGAAAAAGAAAAGAAAAGAAAAGAAAACCCATTAAGCCATTTTACGCATTTGATATGATTTTGGGACACTCATTTTCTACATCTTTTGGTCTTTGTTTATATACAGTATTTCCCATCTGCACCTAGTAGAAGACAGATTCGGTCTGGTGTGACAAGATTTTTCTGCGCAGCTGCTGTGCTGTCTAGTTATCTTTAACAAAAGAAAAAAAATGTCGAAGAAAAAACAGCATAGCAGCAGTCACGTGGGCAAAGCTATAGAAAACCCCATAGATTTACAAAGGCGTGGAGTAATAAGGAAGCAAGTTAATTTTCTGAGCCAAATGTAATGTTGGTTGCCTTGCGAAAGAGACCTTATTAAAAAAAAAACAACAAAAAACATTATCACAGCATCACACACACACACACAATAAAATTAGGTGTAACGTTATATGAAATGAAAGAGCACAAAGTGTACAGGCCTAAAGTACAACCGCATTGTATTCTAGGCTCAAGGTAATGAAGAGTGCAAATGGAAATCTTCTTATGGAAGCCAAGATGTTGCGAAGAGACAGGCAGAAAAGAAACAGCGTGCACAAGGTTAGGACAACAAATAAAACTCCAACCGTCATGAAAATAGACGAGGTAAATGAAGACACACTAAAGCTCGTAAAGAAGAAATGAAACAGACAATTAAGTCTTTGCAATAGATTAAGATTCCTTGGTAAACTGTGATTCATATTGAAATGATACTTTAATTGGCAGTCAAAGAATAGGGGCTGAATATTATGCCACAGCAAGGGAAGCTTACCAGACTGAAAAATAAACACTTTGCAATCCTCTGCCCCATACATGATCGGTTTTTCTCGTATAAGATACCAGTAAAAAGTTCTCCTGAATGTATATTTATTGATGAAAGACAAGAAAGAAAAAAGTTGAAAAAAGAATAGCTGATCAAACCTCGTGCTCATCTTAAGTGAAAAAGTTACCTAAATAGAAAACAAACATATTATCTGATACAGCGATAGTATCATTTATGAACGAGATCAATTCAACGACAAATGCTTGACTCCGCCAAGTGTGACAAACTCTGCCAAACATTAAGAAATTATAAATTAAATTAAAATTTCTCATTGTCCTAATAGCAGCAATAATATAGAAAGGCAAAGGTGCTTTCTTCCAGGATAAAATGATATCTTAGCCTGTTCACGGAAGATTTCTGTGCTTAGAAATAAAAAGGCTGACGACGGAGGCTAAAAACAGTTATACTGTAGCCACAATATATTAATAAACAACAAGAAGAACTATATACACGGATCAGACAAACCTGTTGATAGAAAAATAATAGATCTCGAAAAACTTCTGATAGCCAAAAAGTTAAACAGCAAAAACAAAAACTTTATGCTTAACATAAAACAGGCAAAAACCACATACTAAAAAAAAATACTATTAGTTTTCATAAAACATCTTTGATAGAAACATTTGCCAACAGATTTCAGAAGCATCACGAGATACAATTAAGACCAGAAGAAGATGAAAACCAAAACAAACCCAAAAAACCAGTAAACTAGAATACTTATTTAAGGCGGAATAAGATATTTCAAGGTCGAATTATTTTGATTTCTTTGAATCATTTTTTCTTTAAATTGCCCTGCTTAAACAACGCCCCCTTTTCCTTAAACACGTTGCTCAAAGTTAAAACAACAGGATTCTTGGAGTTCTTAGTATCTGGATTTACTGTAGTTGTTAAGACCCATTGGCGTCAACGAGAGAGAGAGAGAGAGAGAGAGAGAGAGAGAGAGAGAGAGAGAGAGAGAGAGAGAGAGAGAGAGAGAGAGAGAGAGAGAGAGAGAGAGAGAGAGAGAGAGAGAGAGAGAGAGAGAGAGAGAGAGAGAGAGAGAAGGACCAGTTTCCAACTATTTATGCTTGTGAAGTTAAAGTAAAAAGGTTAAGTCGACATACAGAGTTGACAATTTGATCTTATTAATTTACAAAAAGGGAAGGATGCCTATACAGAAGCTATCAGCGATGATTTAGGTTTTGTTAACATTTCAAGCAATAATGTCTCCATAGCGGAACCTAAGCCACTCCAATGCACCGATGTTAATAACATCAGAAAACTCAATGCTGTATAAGTCCAAAACAAAATAAAATATTGCATAAACGCGCAATAACTTGAAACAACCGATCCTTTTTCAAACAGAAGATTTCAAACTTAGTATGCCAAAGAAATGTTAACTTACCTTGATAATTATGGTATTGGCTCTAGATGTACCGCCTAGAGGCTCTACAAATTGTGTAGCGTACATGCAACTTTCATTTTTTTAGACGCTTTTTGAAAAAGCTTCGCTAGACACCATAACAAGTTATTTTCCTTATTTAAGGTGCAAACACAGGCTTATTTTACAGTTAAATTTAGATCTTATTTTTGTTGTGTATGTTCATTCTAAATTTACAGACACCCAACTCAGTAATCCAAGTATTACAAAAGTTAGGGTCATAATGATAAGGTATGTATAACAGTTAAGCTAAACTGGCAATTTGTACTCATTGCTTGCGGATCAGAGTGTGGAGAACGACCAAATTTTTTACTCAGGGGATTAAGGAAGGCAACTCTGTGGTTTGATATCATACTACCAGTACCATGCAGCAAACGGCTTGACTCAGCTACTTTAGTTAAGCTCGTCCATAGAGTCAGTGCTGCCTCGCTGGATTTGAGAGTCCAGCCTTGATATGGTGCCAGATAACAGCATAGCTCTATGAACTTCAGGAAATCGAGAGAGAGAGAGAGAGAGAGAGAGAGAGAGAGAGAGAGAGAGAGAGAGAGAGAGAGAGAGAGAGAGAGAGAGAGAGAGAGAGAGAGTAAAAGTCGTTAATAAAGAATAAATCATGCGTCTCAAATTCGTAAGGTCTAAATATAGCAACCAATCAATCAGTGGGACAGATCCCAAGACATGCCAATAAATCCTGCGAACTTGGTGAAACCATTATGAGGGCACAAGTAATCATACAATATGTGTATATGTTGCGCTTATTGTATAGAATTCCTTAGACTTTAGGAGGCGCTACATTTGTTTACAAAAGCGGACAATTTCACTAACGGGTAGGCCTAATCCTCCACCCGTAGAGCCTTGTCGGATCTGGCCACAAGGATCAATTTTCAGAAAGAAAGAAGACCAAACAAAAACAAACGAACGAACAAACAAACAAACAAACAAAAAGTTTCTCCTCGATAGCACTAGCAGAAGCAAATCAAGAGTTCGAAGGTTTGAATTTACTATTAACTCCGCCAAGTCTATTAACATTAACTCCACCAAGTCTATTAACATTAACTCCACCAAGTCTATTAACATTAACTCCACCAAGTCTATTAACATTAACTCCACCAAGTCTATTAAAGCTCGAACCGAAGGCTGGTGATGTAAATGTCATGTGCAGAGACAAACAAACTGTAATAATGTATAATAATCTGTGATGCTCTACTATTTTGTTTAAGCACGAAAATAAATAATTAGTCTAATACAGCAAATCAAAGCACCCTGCAGTTATATTTTACACAATATGGTATAGAAAAAAATTACATGATTTTCTAAGTCAATGTAATTATACTTTGCTATTTAAAAAAAAGTTCTAGAAAATAAATGTATTCATTAACTATCCTGCCATACTATGAAATCAAAACAATGAACATAATTTCAATGCTGTAGACTCCAGTTCAAAATCTCTTAAAATTGTTATAAAGAAAGTAATGAGACGTTTACCAACAGCAATCAGAATCTGTGCAGTGTGTTTATAAGTGGTAACAAAAGCCAAGAAAGGAGAGAATGAAAATAAACTGCTGTTTTAGTGTTGGCTCTACGAACAAAAAGTGCTTAAATCTCAAGTTTAATCTTTATCAATAATATCAAGTATATCACTTGCAATTCTTTATCCCTCTTATTCTTATATATTATAATGCAATAAACCACTTTCCTTTGGCAGTGGTCGATGATAGTTACGGATATTTTGAAACGCCGTCGCTTCCTCCACATGTCACTGTAGTAATTTGATTTTGAGAGATTATCTTAACCCACACTTATGCCACTACTTTGTCTCGGGGCATGGAAAAAAGCCACCAAAACCCCTGGATTTTTATGTTCTGCTATAAAATATACTGCATCATTCCAATTTCGACTCGTCAAATGATAAAGTTTCATACACAATAGTTATTCGTTCGGAGTCCTTTGTGGCTTCGTTTAATAATATCAGTTGAGGAAAACCGTATTTAATAATATCCATTGTCTTTGTTGCTTTCTTCTCTGTACATCCTCTGTGTCTCCAATTAGGGTTCCGACTTTTTTAATGTTTTTCCAGCTTTTTTCATTTCTGTCCAGTATTGTATATTCTGTTTTATCGACATTAACTTCAAGATTGTATCTTTTTAGAACCCTCTGTATCTGTGCTACGTCTATTCTCTCTCGTGCTATGAAGTCCACATCATCTGCATATGCTATTTCATATGAAATGAAAAAAGCTGGAAAAACACTAAAAAAAAGTCTGAACCCTAAATGGAGACACAGAGGATGTACAGAGAAGAAAGCAACTGTCCACCGCAGCCCTAGCCAAATTACAGAACGTGTGGGTAAGAGGCGACAAACTTAAGAAGAAAACAAAACTGAAGCTGTATAGAGCACTTGTCAAATCTGTCTTAACTTACAATTGTTCTACGTGGGCACTAACACAAGCTGAAGAAAAGAAATTGGATGCGTTTCACAGAAAACAGCTGAAGCGGGTTGTTGGGATAAGATACCCAGTAAAGATAACAAACAAGGCTCTCTACAAGCAATGCAATGAACGCCCGCTTTCACTGTATGTTTTGGAAAACAGATGGCGTTTGTTCGGACATATACAGAGAAATCCCAGCCAATAAAGCCATGGAAGGATTCTTTATCCCACAAGGGGACAAATACAGGGGAAGACCAATCACTACCTTGCCAGTGGTCTTGAACAACGACTTGTCCCGATTAGAAAGTAATACTTATGGTCTTAAAACCTTCAAAGACATTGAAAACCTGAAAAAGATCGCAGAACAGAGGGATCAGTGGAGGATACTTTGCACAGGAATACAAAAGGCAGCCGAGGCGTTGCAGTCTGACGACTACGATGCGGAACGGCGACAAGTCAAGTAAGTCAGTCATAGTCTGTGTCATGTGCGCCTAGATACAATTTTTTTCTCAATGTTTGTTTTGTTTTAAAGATTTTCTTTAAATAATGCAGTTCTTACTCGTAGTCCACTGTAATTTGGAGAATATACGAGTGCTGTTCGAAGGTTTTAAAACATTTTATTAGAATTTGTCTAATAATTTTTTTTTCATTTTCTTTCTATGTGTTCAAACGCGCAAGCTACGTTTCTCGCCAATCATCCAAGCCACTCCATCCTTCATAAACCCACTTTTCCTTAGTTACGTTATATACCCAAACACAATAACTCAAGCGTGTAACACTTCTTACTTGATTCACAAACACGCTATCTCTAATGTTGAAGCACAAAAACACTCTATCCTTTATAAGCCAACACACACTCACTCTCTCTATCTCTCGACTTTCACTGTTTTTAACTTAAATAACAATAATAAAAATACATATACATTTTTATAGTCACACACATACACTCCCTTTAATTTAATACTAAAACAAAACTCAAATAAACAAGAAACAACCAAACCAAAAAAGAACCAAAAAACAAAACAACACTCTTTTACATGTAATTACAAGAACATTCTTTCTACAAATAAATAAATCCACTCTTTAATTTTAAGATAATTATCTTTAAGTCTTCTTTTTCTCTGCGTTTTGTTTCAGGGAAAAAAAATAATTTCCTTGTGATAATTCATTACCATTAATTGTTCTGTTTTTGGCTACATGCCGAAATCTTGATAGCTTACTTGTACTTTTTCCCACGTCGGCAAGTTATGTATTACGGGCCTTCAGACTTTGTCATTGGCGCAAAAACATGTATTAGAATATTTAATGTTGTTTGAATTTTGTGTATTCTCGAGTGACGCAAATATCCAAATGTTTACAGTGTTATTTGAACTTTTTTCTCCGCGCTCTGATAGTTTGGGTTCATTTTGTCCAAGTTGTCTTCTTGTTTATTTCGATGTTCCGCCATTGTATTGACTCATTGAGTTGACAAAGACGTTTTGAGTTCATAGTGATTCTCGCATGATGCACCGTCAAACAGTTCCACAGAATAACATTAACAGTTGCACTACAAATTTGTACAATGTGTTAGTTCTCTATATTTAATAGAAAATAATACTTGCCAATGAACAAAAAAGGGATGCAATTGTTTTAAGCAAGATCTGAATGGCGTATGCCATCGTGTAAATAATCAGAACTGTGATTGTGAGGAAAAGAAAAGAAAAGTGATGGTTAAAAAGAAAGAAAACAGGGAGGGAGGACGGGACGAGGTGAGATGTGTGTATATGAGAGAGAGAGAGAGAGAGAGAGAGAGAGAGAGAGAGAGAGAGAGAGAGAGAGAGAGAGAGAGAGAGAGAGAGAGAGAGAGAGACAGAGAGAGAGAGAGAGCGCGATATGGCCAGAACCTGAAATAATCTAACATTGTGTAACTCCTAGAGAGAGAGAGAGAGAGAGAGAGAGAGAGAGAGAGAGAGAGAGAGAGAGAGAGAGAGAGAGAGAGAGAGAGAGAGAGAGAGAGAGAGAGAGGGAGACAGAGAGAGAGAGAGCGCGATATGGCCAGAACCTGAAATAATCTAACATTGTGTAACTCCTAGAGAGAGAGAGAGAGAGAGAGAGAGAGAGAGAGAGAGAGAGAGAGAGGGAGAGAGAGAGAGAGAGAGAGAGAGAGAGAGAGAGAGAGAGAGAGCGATATGGCCAGAACCTGAAATAATCTAACATTGTGTAACTCCTAGAGAGAGAGAGAGAGAGAGAGAGAGAGAGAGAGAGAGAGAGAGAGAGAGAGAGAGAGAGAGAGAGAGAGAGAGAGAGAGAGAGAGAGAGAGAGAGATATGGCCAGAAACAGAAATAATCTAACAGAGTGTAACAGAGAGAGAGAGAGAGAGAGAGAGAGAGAGAGAGAGAGAGAGAGAGAGAGAGAGAGAGAGCGATATGGCCAGAACCTGAAATAATCTAACATTGTGTAACTCCTAGAGAGAGAGAGAGAGAGAGAGAGAGAGAGAGAGAGAGAGAGAGAGAGAGAGAGAGAGAGAGAGAGAGAGAGAGAGCGATATGGCCAGAACCTGAAATAATCTAACATTGTGTAACTCCTAGAGAGAGAGAGAGAGAGAGAGAGAGAGAGAGAGAGAGAGAGAGAGAGAGAGAGAGAGAGAGAGAGAGAGAGAGAGAGAGAGAGAGAGAGAGAGAGAGAGAGAGAGAGAGAGAGCGATATGGCCAGAACCTGAAATAATCTAACATTGTGTAACTCCTAGAGAGAGAGAGAGAGAGAGAGAGAGAGAGAGAGAGAGAGAGAGAGAGAGAGAGAGAGAGAGAGAGAGAGAGAGAGAGAGAGAGAGAGAGAGAGAGAGAGAGAGAGAGAGAGCGATATGGCCAGAACCTGAAATAATCTAACATTGTGTAACTCCTAGAGAGAGAGAGAGAGAGAGAGAGAGAGAGAGAGAGAGAGAGAGAGAGAGAGAGAGAGAGAGAGCGATATGGCCAGAACCTGAAATAATCTAACATTGTGTAACTCCTAGAGAGAGAGAGAGAGAGAGAGAGAGAGAGAGAGAGAGAGAGAGAGAGAGAGAGAGAGAGAGAGAGAGAGCGATATGGCCAGAACCTGAAATAATCTAACATTGTGTAACTCCTAGAGAGAGAGAGAGAGAGAGAGAGAGAGAGAGAGAGAGAGAGAGAGAGAGAGAGAGAGAGAGAGAGCGATATGGCCAGAACCTGAAATAATCTAACATTGTGTAACTCCTAGAGAGAGAGAGAGAGAGAGAGAGAGAGAGAGAGAGAGAGAGAGAGAGAGAGAGAGAGAGCGATATGGCCAGAACCTGAAATAATCTAACATTGTGTAACTCCTAGAGAGAGAGAGAGAGAGAGAGAGAGAGAGAGAGAGAGAGAGAGAGAGAGAGAGAGAGAGAGAGCGATATGGCCAGAACCTGAAATAATCTAACATTGTGTAACTCCTAGAGAGAGAGAGAGAGAGAGAGAGAGAGAGAGAGAGAGAGAGAGAGAGAGAGAGAGAGAGAGAGAGAGAGAGAGCGATATGGCCAGAACCTGAAATAATCTAACATTGTGTAACTCCTAGAGAGAGAGAGAGAGAGAGAGAGAGAGAGAGAGAGAGAGAGAGAGAGAGAGAGAGAGAGAGAGAGAGAGAGAGAGAGAGCGATATGGCCAGAACCTGAAATAATCTAACATTGTGTAACTCTAAGAGAGAGAGAGAGAGAGAGAGAGAGAGAGAGAGAGAGAGAGAGAGAGAGAGAGAGAGAGAGAGAGAGAGAGAGAGCGATATGGCCAGAACCTGAAATAATCTAACATTGTGTAACTCCTAGAGAGAGAGAGAGAGAGAGAGAGAGAGAGAGAGAGAGAGAGAGAGATATACTCAGATACTGAAATAGTCTAAAATTGTGTAACTCAGAGAGAGAGAGAGAGAGAGAGAGAGAGAGAGAGAGAGAGAGAGAGAGAGAGAGAGATAGAGAGATATGGACAGAACCTAAAATAATGTAACACTGAGAGAGAGAGAGAGAGAGAGAGAGAGAGAGAGACAGAGAGAGAGACAGAGAGAGAGAGAGAGCGATATGGCCAGAACCTGAAATAATCTAACATTGTGTAACTCCTAGAGAGAGAGAGAGAGAGAGAGAGAGAGAGAGAGAGAGAGAGAGAGAGAGAGAGAGAGAGAGAGCGATATGGCCAGAACCTGAAATAATCTAACATTGTGTAACTCCTAGAGAGAGAGAGAGAGAGAGAGAGAGAGAGAGAGAGAGAGAGAGAGAGAGAGAGAGAGAGAGAGAGAGAGAGAGAGAGAGAGAGAGAGAGAGAGAGAGAAAGAGCGAGAGATATGCTCGTAACCTGAAATAATCTAACATTGTGTAACTCCTAGAGAGAGAGAGAGAGAGAGAGAGAGAGAGAGAGAGAGAGAGAGAGAGAGAGAGAGAGAGAGAGAGCGATATGCTCAGAACCTGAAATAATCTAACATTGTGTAACTCCTAGAGAGAGAGAGAGAGAGAGAGAGAGAGAGAGAGAGAGAGAGAGAGAGAGAGAGAGAGAGAGAGAGAGAGAGAGAGAGAGAGAGAGAGAGAGAGAGAGAGAGAGAGAGAGAGAGAGAGAGAGAGAGAGAGAGAGAGAGAGAGATGCTGGGAACCTGAAATAATCTAACATTGTGTAAAGCCTATAGTCAAATAGAGGAGTTTTGTAACTATTGTAATATTTTTTGATTAGCAGTACTCCTAAGTAACTTGATCATTGATGCCATCATGATGACTATCTTTTTTCTTAACTTCTTTTCAACGCTTTAAATCAGTGCAACTAACTCTTGGTCGCTCTTCATGATACAGTAATTTTAGGACACATGTACATGAATGTGTAATAAGAATTGACTTAAAATGTTTCTATCAGTGTTCAAAAATATTCACTCTCATACGTGTACATGTACTTAGTTTTAATTATTAAAATTATCAATCAGTCAGGATTTCTTTTTCTTTCTCTTCTTTTCAGCAGAGGAAAGTCTGATATGGATGATCATGTTAAAATTTTAAGGTACATGCATGCGAGCTTTTCACATCCTTCGAGCTCCAACTTTTCACCCTATCCTGATGTATTGACTAAAGTATTTTCTTTTTAATTAAGGTTTCAAGAACATCACCTACGTAAGTCTCTAATGCATCCCACTCACAGTGACAGGACCGGTGGGTATAACAAATCTTGAGTTGCTCGAAGTCAATTCCACATCCCTCATGCTCGACATCTGCATAATTTGTATAATCATAAACCTGGAACTATACGTTGCATTCCTATGAGTTTTTTCAAACATACCTTTAGCCTTTTTTTTTATTTCATTTTTAATCACAAAGGCGGTTTGGATGAGACTACACCATAAAATTTGTAGAAAAAGAAAATTTTTCACGTTTTAAAACTTCCACATTAACCTGTACTAGTAGTAGTAGTATTAAAGTGTTAGTCATATAATAATAGTTGTAGTAGTAGTGGTGGTTGTCATGTAATAATCTATGATAACAATAATAATAATAACAAAATAATAATAATAATAATAATAGTAATAATAACAATGATAATAATAATAATAATAATAATAATAATAATAATAATAAAAATAATAACAATAATAATAATAATAAAGTATTAGTAGCAAATAAACGAAAATAGGTAGGCCTATAGTGCAATGTGCTAAACAATACATAGCCCACCGCTTTACACCTTCATCAGGTAGAAAAAAAAAGAAGAAATTTAGAAACATAAGGATTTTCCCATACCAATGATAATTGAAACCCGAAAAGGATGAAATATATATTAGATATATATATATATAACAAGTGGGTGGATCACACAGCTTTTAAAGCAATACAATGAAACTCGGTAAGAACATAAACTCTTGTTCAGATATAGATATTCTCTCGTTATTACAGGGTTGTCGTTGTTCCTTCATGTAAACATTTTAATTAATTAAAAAAAAAAGGGAAGCAACCAAAAACAAACAAACTGTGGTACTGGTACACACTGCAGTGTGGTACTAGAGGGTTTACCCAAGACCCACATGCACAACTTTGTATCGGATGGATATCTTGCAGAATTTCTCAGTCCACAAATTTATATGTCATGGAATTAAATTTTATGAACAGATTAAACATACATGTTAACGTTATTTTTTTTCACTGAAATTAAACTTTCTCAAGAACTTTAGGTTCGATAAATTGAGAAATCAATTTGGAGAATTCATTTATTTTTTCATTGAGAATACCTATGATGAACGTCTCATAATTAACAGCTAATTTCAGTGATTTGAACCCCAAAACAATGGCATTGAGAAGTTTAAAAAAAACCTGAGGAGGTATATTTAAGAGAGGGTCAGTGAACGTAGTACTCATTTCTACTGTATCTCCAATTGTTAACCTTTTAAATAGAATTTCTCTGTAACTGTAAAATAAAACCATAGAGGAGCAGGACAAGACTGAAAATATGAGGGTGACGTGCAAGCCAATCAAGGTGTAACAATGGACATTTTCTAAGATTGTTGTGGAAAAGTTTTAATGTTGCCAGGATCCTTGCCATTTCATTAAAACAATGGTATGAAAATATTAGAAATTCTTTCCAATCAAAATCAAAGCAAACATGGGGGAGACAAATTTTTCTCACAACTTGATACTGTCAGTAGCTTCTCCCAGATACTAACAATTTGAGAACGCTCTCAACTTTGCACTTCACAAAAATCATTTAACAGAGATTTCTTTGATCAAAGCCCATTTTAGTATGCCTAGCACCAGGAATATCAAAAAAATAAAAAGGATGAAAGATTTAAACAAATACCAAGATAAAGATAGAGAGGAAACTTTTTTTCATAGCGTCATAAAAAAACATATAAAATGAAGAGATTGAAAGAGTATGTTAAGAAAAGGCAAGAAAAAAAATTCTGAAAAAAAAAACCAAAACCCTTTCAGTTTAGCAAAATTATAGATTTTAGCATGAACGAACATACATGTACATGTATACAAACTGCAATCAAGCATACACACACACGCAAATATATTTTCAGCTAGCTCCAGACCTCTTTCCAGAACACAGTACGAGAGAATTTACACTATGCATCCAGATAACTAAAAAAAAAAAGAATAAAAAGGGAAAAAAAAGCTACAGCATATCAAGTGAATAATCACAATTATGTAATCTGAAATATCACTTCATTTATTAAAAGACTTTTTGCATGTGTATTAAATCAATATTTGAATCAAACATTTTTTTGAAAACAAAAGCAATAGGAACTTGAAAAAAAAGTTAAAAAAAAAAATGCCACTGAAAATGTTATTTTAAATATCATACACATGTATCTTGTCATAAAAATTGAAAAAATAACAATATGATGATAAAAATTGCACCAATCATTAAAGAATAATTTATCATAAACAATAGTTCATAAAGCAGGGTAGATGTTACTGTCAGGTAAATTCACTGTAATATTTCTAATAAGAATAATTCAGTAGTTTTGTAAAATCCAAATCTATAAATTAATTGCATGTTTTGAAATATTTATTATTACGTAGCACTTTAAATAAAAGTGCAGCTATGAATCCCGACAAGAAAGTGCACATTTTGTGGTAATTCATAGCCTTCAAATAAGCCTTTAAAAGGATCAGAAAATAGATTCGGAAAGTGCAGAATTAGCTGATTTCCTATATAAGCACATGTAGATGTTCAGTCTTTTAACATTAAAAAAACTCCCAACAAATCAATTAGCCCCTCTCCCCATCACTGTGTCAAGTCAACATTCTCTTGTCTTGCATTAAATAAAGTAAATACTGGTATTTAGTATCTTGGGTTGTCTTTAATGAACCACTACACAAAAAGAATACACTAAATTTGTAAAATGCATTGCATGAGTCATCATCACCTGCTGTAGATATATGTAATATTCTTTGCATAAAATACATTGTAAAAAAAAAATATTCATAACATAAGATCTCACTCACATTTTTATAAATTAACTATAAACTTTTCATGTTTTGCAAATATTTTGGAATAGGGTACAGTGTGGTGGGGTAGACGATGCATAATGAAATGGGCAACACTCTCGTTCAATATTGCCTCATGTTTCTTCTCACAAAACCCATTTATTGATTTAACAAAGGATTGCAAATATTCAGTTTGGGAATAAATCTCATAAATGTTATAACAGATGACCCTGGAGGCTAATAGGGGCACTGGTCATCTCATTAGTGGACAAAAGTCTTTTAGTTTGTACCTTGAGCAGCAGCTCCTAAAGAGAGAGAGGATTTTTCACTGAGTTTGAAGTGTTTTAATATCAACATGATCATCCCCGCTTGGTACTCCATCTTGTGATGCATGGTCATAAGTTTCATTTTGGGTATAAGACTCCTAAGAAATAGTTCATCTTCGTCTTCTTCATTATCAAAATTTTCATTTGCTGCCAACCTCTTTACATGGGGGCCTATTGAATCAACTGATTTCCCCTCTCTATCAAAGTGAGAAAAAGATTTTCCATCTGCAATTTCCTCTTCAGGTTCCTCACTTTGGATGGCAGTTGATACAATTGTTCTGTCTCTATTGGTGTCTGAAAGGGGAATTGAGCTTGTTTGGGACAAACAGTCATCAAATTCAAATTGATAGCCTGCAGTGTATTCTTCCTCAGGATCAATAGGTTTATCCACTCTTTTATAATTCTTTAAGTGTGGAACTAGAAATGACAAACTGTTATACAGAAACCATTTTTTCTTGGGAATGATTCTGCTCTCACCATCTTCACGGCATAGATATCGATTCATTCTATGGAAATAATCCCTCAGATTGGTCCATTTCTTACGCGCTTCAAGGTCTGACGAGCAAAGATAAAGTGTTGTCATTAGTAAAGTCTGGAATGATATTTGCGCCTAGACAAAAAGAATAAAACACATTAAAAAAAAATAAAGGGAACAAATAAAAGAAAAGAAAACATATTAATTAACCCTAGCCCCCCAGGTTTTACTTCCAGATATGATGTCAATGAAACAATAAAATAACATTTCACTGAAAAAATGTTAATTAATACATAGATATAAACATTGTTATTGTTTTCTTTGAAAAGTCTTCTATTGCATTTGTGATACAGAAGCATTCCATGAACGCACACTGCTCGGGAAGCTTGTGCTTAGAGTATACCCATAAATCGCTGTTTTATAAAACAACTTTGATTTCTCTCCATGCTATCCGCTCCCAAAAAACTTCATAAATGCAATAATAAAGTTAACTGAATTTTGATCTGCCGAGATACCAATCTCTAAAGTGGTCGATAAAATTGAAGAGAAATTATTGATTTAGACTAGTATAAGATACCCTTAAAAATTCATAGCACATGTGTTTTGTTGCAATAGACTGATCGCCAAATGAGACATTGTAATGTAGAAAAAGAACCAAGTCATCACACTCCTTCCAAACCCCTTGATAAGGAAAAAGTAGATCTTGACTATTTATAGCTTCATGAGCAACATACAATCATGCATCCGAAGCTAGCGTTTCAGTTATACATCAAATCTTTACATAGAAACTCTTTCATATAACGAAAAAAATAGCTTGATACCTTCATACTAAGTAGGTAAAGAAGGTGAGCTTAACAGCCTTTCTGGATTATTTTTATAAAAACACCCACAAAACTGTATACCCACCAGCTTTTCAATAAACAAAATTGAACTCAATAAATCGCCATCCTTCAGAGTTTATTCTGCACATTTTTAAGCTTTCAATCTCATTTTGAACAAAGTGAGCATGGAGCAATGTTATACAAGAGACTTGCAAAAAAAATCTAAAAATCACCTAAAATAACAAGTTTTGTTGTGGAGTTATTTATGAATATAATTATGGTCAGTCCTCTTTAATACGAGTTACAAAATTATATATATTAGAGGCTTTTCAATAAAAAAAATTAATTCAAACTCAATAACTCATTTCATGTAATTCCTAGCCATCCATTTTCATTATGTTGTATTTTCAGCTGGAATTCCAGTAATTCTAATTTAATTCTGCACATTTTTAAGTTTTTAATCTCATTTTGAAAAAAGTGATCATGGAGCAATGTTATACCAGGGACTTGCAAAAAAAACTCTAAAAATCACCTAAAATAACAAGTTTTGTTGTGAAGTTATTTATGAATATAATTATGGTCAGTCCCTTTAATACGAGTTACAACATTATATATATTAGAGGCTTTTCAATAAAAAAAAATTAATTCAAACTCAATTAGTCATTTCATGTAATTCCTAGCCATCCATTTTCATTATGTTGTATTTTCAGCTGTAATTCCAGTAATACTAATTTTGAATCAAATTTTTGTACAACTTGTATTCCACCTCAAAATTATAAGTTCAGATTTGAATTTATGTAAATGTGACCAGTCCCTGATTAGAATTAAAATTGGAAAGCTTTGGAATAATTAAAAAAAAATTGCAACTCAAATTTCACAACTTTTTTTAAATAAGCACATTGTTTAAAAATCAAATGAAAATAAATATGCAAGCCTACCTCCTTAGAGACCATAATATTCACTACAATAGAGGCTGTTAGGACCAGTAATGGAGAGATGAACCAATTAAGGTAGCATGAAAAAAGAAGCCTCCTGCTTTGAACTTTCTTTTTTAATGCAAATCAGTATTCAGTTTTTCACCACACAAGGTGGCGCACTACATTTGTATTTGTAGTGGACTGCATCATCATCACATAATTATTATCTCAATTAAAAGATAAACCAAAAGAGGACTGAAGAGAAGAAAAGTGGCCAAATTTGGCTTACTTTTTTGCTTGAAGTCTCTATTCCATTTATACCAAAAAAATGTCCTCTGGCAAAATAAGAATTAAAATCTCTCATTGTTCTTTACATACAATTTAAAGCTCTTTTAAAAGTAAATGGCTCTTGAGGATACAAATTTGTTAAAGTTGTACAGAATTCTTTTCTTCAATGCAGATCTGTTGTAAAAAAAACAAAACAAACAACCCACCTGTTCCTTTCAACGAGGACCATGTTTAGATACATGTAGTTTATATTAAAAGAAAATTTGTCAGACCGCTGAAGCAAAAATTTAACCAATGCTTACATTTATCTGCTTTGCATATATCCCGATACTGCAATATGAGGAAATTGTCATGTGTACTTGCAAGGATTTCTTTCTAATCCATGAATCATAAATAGAAGTTAAAAAACTTATCTCAGCATAAAATTAAAAAGATTTATAATATAAATGATCGTGCCTTCATTTTTTGTCCCTTTTTTATTTTTTCCCTTCAACTTTTGTGAATGCATTTATTTTTGTTTTAATCTATTTTAAGCTTTCTGTATCTTGCCTCTTTGGAATCATTTCCAGTCCCTAAACTGTGAATGTTTTATACTTAGGAGACTTTGCACCTTAACTAAGAATATCAAACAATGAAAAGATGGAACTCTCTCCATCTTTAAACTAATGCTAAGTAACCCAGGGCAAAGCATGTAGTGGCAATTACCATGTAAAAAAGATGGGCACCAGGAATGGCTCATTAAAAGCCTGTTTCCTATGATTTTGTTAATTATCACCTACACAAGAGCAAGAATTTAAAGAAGATGATTGTGCTACATATGGCTCTTCCTCTTCCCTCCACCCCCCATGGCCCATGCAGACGCTCACAATACTCATTGCTGAAGTGACCATTGCCCCAGTCTTATAAGGAAAAAAGCTACAGGTGGCGTTAGCTGTAAAGTGATTTAACAATCTTACTTTAATAAAATATCATTTAAGATCAAACGAGTGAAACTACAAGTCAACCACAAACGATCTCTTCGTTTACTGTTCGATATGTGTTGTATAATGTGTCAAAGGGTTCGGAAAAAAAAATGATGATCATCAGTTGAACATTACTGAACTCCTAATTTCTATGCGACATGGGATATCAAGCGCCTGACAGGCCCAGTGGTTAAGTTGACTTGAGTTTCTGATTTTTCTGCTATCTCTGTTATTGTTACAGGCCCTCTGATTTACCATTACATCCGAGTTCTGCACCAATTTCTTTCCAGAGATCGTTGAAAAGCTGTGTATTAGAATAGTTGGCGTCTGTTCTATCCCATAATGAACTCCTTTTTTTCACAGCTTCAAATAGGAGGCCACTGTCTACCATGGTGAAGGTATTGTCTCCACACTCACAGCTAGTGTGCCTGAGCTAGTGTAAACCGGACATAAAGACATCATAAGCTGAAGTACTAAATCAAGCAACTAGGCGTAGATCTAGCTCGAACAGTTAATATGTAGCAAATTTATAACAACTAAGTACCCGGCAAAGAACATCTTTGTTGCCAGGTAAAATAGTGCTCTGATGTGCCAAGCTAATGCAACTATAATATTAACAATCTTTTTTTTCATTTAAAAAAAAATTCAGCACAAAGCATTAAACATTATAGATCAGCTTTAGAAAATTCTTTTGTACGTTTACTTATACAGGCCTCAATCGGGGAAAGGTGGTGTTAAGCCCGATAAAGTGTTGTAGATCATTTTTTGTTGTTCAGTTTTGATAATATAAATTGACAAAATTGCGTACATTTTTAGTCGTTAACTAAATATACATTTAGAAGTAAAGAAGCAGGAGAAGTGACGGTAGCAGCAGTAGCAGCAACAGCAGCAGTAGTAGGAGCAGCAGCAGCACCAGCACCAGCAGCAGCAGCAGTAGTAGTAGTAGTAGTAGTAGTAGTAGTAGCAGCAGCAGCAAAATATTTATAGAAGTAACAATTAGAACAACTACTACTACTACTACTTCTAGTAGTAGAAGTAGTAATAGTAGCAGCAACAGCAGAAGCAGTAGTAGTTTTAGTAGCAGCAGCAGCAGTAACAGTAGCAGCAGTAGTAGTAGAAGTAGTAGTAATAGACGACTAGTAGTACTGTAGTATCAGTTTTGACAATGTAAAACGTGCCAATTAACGCTTTATAAATTAAAGTACTTTTCAATCGGAAAGTTGAATCTCTATTTACGATAGCATAACCTGAATGAATCAGTTTTTCATTTATACTCTATGACTGAGTATGCTCATTTTTATTTTTGCGTCTTTCTAAATTCCATGATTTTTTTTTTACTCGTGTGACTTTGAGTTGTCGAATGGAGAGATTACTCAGCGCCAAGGCTTCCAAAAATAGATCATGCTCAGTACTCACAGACTGATAGGCCTAATTATAAACTAATCGCTTTTTTCGAGTCACGTCTTGCTCTAGATTCACACTAACTCACTGGCTTTTGAATTAGCATATATTTTACGAAAAATGATTTGATGTGAATTAAATGTTTTGCATTAAGATTAACTTCAGATGAAGCTTTTTTTTAACAATGGCTAAGACCAGGCCTATGCTATCCACTGTCAGCGAAGGATAAAAAGCGGAAGCGTAGAGGAACAAAAAAATGTAAACAAACCTCTGAGTGGAGCAGTAGATTTAGACCCACATTAGGCTATGATAGATCTCGGTCTTATCTCGACACTGTACAATTCCTCACATACTGCGATCCACTTATCGAGACAAAGGTTGGGAAATATTCTAGGTTTAGAGAACCGATACTAGATCTAGATCTAAGTTCGGATAAAGATGTAGATCTAGATCTAGGTCTGTGCAGTCTCTAGATCTACATCTAGACCAAACTAGCTCTGATGCTGTGATAGTGAAAGAAGTACAATGACGTGAAGTTATAATCCTTGAATATAAATATCTAGATCTAGATCTAGCAACTCTACCACTGTACTAGATCTAGGTCTTAGGATTTCAATTCTAACCCTGGAATTAAATTCAAGGAAATCAGATCCAGATCACAGACATAATCTAAAACAGGTGGGTTAAAATGGAAAGATCTTGACTTACAGATCTAGAAATCTACATCTTTTTAAGTTTTAATGCTAAAAACCAAATTGGAAAGTCTTCCTTTTGGCCCCCCATTCTATTGATAACAATACTATTACAAGTAGTGTGCCAAGATTTAGATCTAGATCTAGAGACAAGATCTAGATCTAGATTCATCAGGTCGATATCATGGAAGACCTTTGATGATGAAATGCTACCAAAGTTACATTTGGTACCTCAAAGTTCAAACTTATAAGTTTTGAGAGTAGTTTACTTTAGAGCTTGATCTAGATCTCTAGAGAGGTGTTAATTTTGGGAATAATAGTGAGTCCAATTTTGCAAATTATTTCCTATGAAATGCTATGAGTCCGAGACAGTTAAATTCACTTAAATAATTTTTGACACTCCAACATTCTGTAAAAAATCTTATTACTTGGGTAGACCAATATATATTGCGATATGCTTATCGCAGACCACTTATTCAGGTCATTTACTTTCTTTCTTGATTTGTGCTTTATCGTGATCTATCTTTGCAAATATACTGAAGTGGGTTACAATTTCTTTACATGGGAGCAATGCTCATACTGAGCTGTTCTACCCACCCTTTGCCCCATAACTGGGGTCATCTGCTTGGCCAACTATTGTGATTCTTCATGGCATTAATATTAGTGACATCTTGTCACTTGACTAGCACTCATGAATGGACCACTTGCTTTCCATGGCTTCATCATAATCCAATTTGGTGTCGCCCAAAGATCTCCCACAGTCTAACTGAGTAAAAGATTGGCTTACTTTCCTTTCTCAGAACATTTAATGATTGATAATAATTATGTCTTAATGTGTTGATAACATCAAGGTATGGATGTATACAAATTAGCAAAAAATAGCAAATTAAAAAATGAACTATTACTTTGTGGTACAAATGCTAACATCAAAATATAAAATTCAGTAAAAATTGGAAATAATAACAAAAAAGGTTTTCTCATAAAAAGGTAAAAATTGTAGATATTTTTTCAGAGAACAAATTTCTTAATTTCAAACAATAATAAATGCTGCTTTTATCACTTCAGGAAAGTCATTCAACGATTCACTTAAGAAAGAACCTAAATAAATTAAAAAGGGGCAAAAAAATTCATGCTTCCTGTTTGTTATACCAAAACTTCATTATTGCAACTCATTATCTTACAATATTACGTATAAAAATATTCAAACGCTCTATTTAATATAAGGCTAGCTTATTATCAGCACTGTAATATTCAATTGCCTAAGCTGACATTCAAAGAAAACATTACCTACAAAATTGTTATCCTTGTATGTAAAATCCTGAAGAACAATTCTTTGCCCTATTTTTTGATTGACCTTATTACTAACTATGCTCCTAAAAGAACTCTTCTGTAAACAAACATTCTGAAAGGACCTCAACCACATTTTGAAACATAAGGCGAAAGGTACTTTTAATTTAAGCTTTCTGATGTGTGGATCAAAGTTCCAGTGAATTTAAAAATTTTGCTTACAAGCACAACTTTCAAAAAGAACCGTAACAGAATCTACCCAAGCCAGCTGAGGTTATGACCCTGTCATGGTCCAGCTGTGCTGAGGCTGTCTGACTAGCCAGACCAGCAATTCTGGGCTCTATTGTTGTGTTTATGTATGTTGCATATGATCGCCTCTAATTTCTATATTTCTTTATCGATCTATAAAATTTTGACCATACACTCATCAAATGATAGTTCCTTCGTACACATTATATTACAGTTAAAAAAAAATAGTCTGAAATAACACAATTTTGATGAAATCAAATGAATTACAATGAAGTGTTTTGCTGTGTTGTTTATATATACTTCACACATGTACACAACATGCTCTGTACCATTGATTTGATCATGTGACGTCTCACAAGTCGCTCTTTCTTGAAATAAATGAGCTACAGGTCTAAATATAACAGTGACATCAAATACAAGCATTCTTGTACTTGGGCCAGGAGTTAGCAGCCCTGGGTCTGAGATAACTCGGTCTTGGGCCCTGAGACCAGATACTGCGATACAGGATATCTTGTGTGCGGGGTAGATTCTGTTAAAATCCACCTTTCCAGATGCTACACAAAGTCTTGATTTTCACTCTTTTTTTATTCATTATCTTTTGTTGCTCTTAGTATGGGGAGACTTAATGCATTAATCATAGGTATTATTTTTTTATGTGGACTTTTCACCTGTTTTTTTTTTTAACCTGTCAGCAAGAATTTTTAAGCAAAAATCAGGATTTTTTTGCTTCTTAGATATATCTTTATATTCTTTAACATTATAAGTAATACTAATTTATATATCGTAAACTGTAGTGTATCTTTAGTTTACGTTACTTACATATTTGCTATACATAATACTTTTATATTTTGTATTATAAGTGGCTAATGGTTGTTAAATCTTGAGTAAAGTGCTTTGAGCTTTTATCGAGGAAAAGGAACTATGAAAATGATATACAATTGTTCAGAGCTAGAATTTGACTTCAGTACATTGAGATTGCTTCAGATCTAATCAAATCAAAGAATTATAAATTTAAATGTACCTTGAGCAACAATTTTTCATTGCAGTAACTGAGAAACTAACTAAAGGGTATAATGCCGGGAAGGCTGCCAAGGCAGGCCTCACTGAGCTCCTCTGGAGGTTCTCCAGACCAAAGAATAAAACTGCTCATTGAGTATGGATCTCTTGTGGAAGTGGACAAGAGTCTAGCAATCAAGCTGTATCTACGCTCTGGCAGGGAGATGCTCCGGATGGCCAATATGTACTGTGATGATAGCCATTTTGAGAGTGCTTTCATCCTTTATTACAAATTTATAACGTGAGTGTTTTTTTTTTAATTCACTTCTAAAATACTCCTCAACTATCATATAAATCACCATACTACTAATTGTAAGATATTAAAATAAATTGCAGAGCTCAAAGTATTCATAGTGCTCCTCAATCCTTCTCTACATTTATATGACATATTGTTCATTTTTGCCTTCTCTTGTTCATGAAATCTAATCTTGAATGATGTTTATGTTTGCTAATAGATTTATATCATGAGTTTAATCATTCTTCTGTCTCATAAGCTTAGAATGACAAGGTTCTTTATCTTCAAGAAAGTTTGTAATTTTTCAGTCTATCAGCAAAAGACACATACTGCTGTTATTAACACATGACTTCTCAATATTTAACATTTCTTGTAATTCCACACTCACATGTATATTACTTCTGATTTATCACATTCTTGTCTCAGCTTGTGATTACACTTTACAAAATTTTTGGCAGCCCACTACTTTTTTACGTCTTTGACCTAGTAGGAGAACTATCTCAAATGTATTACCTCAGTCCCATTATATCAAATGAACCTGATTATAAGTAAAACTCTAATATATTTATTTCATCAAGATGAAATTTAGTACAGTTTTATTGTTTTATGATTTATTTAAATAATAAAGGGTTTTTACTATTTTATCATAATACAATCTATGATGATTGCTATAAATATTCGTCCACATCTAATAAGTAGAAGTTAATCTGTTATAAAAACTTTTAATATACTTTTAAATTCTATGCCAATATAGATAGTCTCAAACTTTCACTCATTAATTCTTTTTCTGCAGATTGTTTCTTGAAAAGCTTCCAAAACACCCAGACTATAAATCTGCTCCTCAACCTGAACTGAGTGATTTCAAGCGGGTAGGTTTTAGTTTAATAATCAAATTTTAAAATTTTACTAAGTACGGGAACTCTTTTAATTTTAGAAAGAAGTGCAATAACTACAAAACTGCTTTGAAATCTCTTGAATGTGTGAAATATATTAGGATTCAATTTTTTAGGAAGTTTTTTGTAATTTTTTTACACTTTGTTGACTTGAATGAAATCTTAGGGCTTTGGAGTGTGAATAGTAATAGACATGTTTTCATTATCGCTTTTGGGAAACCACCTGTTGCTATAATTTATATAGTCGGAGTGCCATTCTTTGTTTTAGTTCATACAGCAGGCTTTGGTTGTATATTTTCAACATTCTTGAAAAGTATAGATATTTCTAACAATCGTTTTAAAACAGGAGATATTAAAAATTCATGTAAACAGACTGACAAGCTAAATACTGAAGTGGATCCAAGGACAGGAGAGCCAGAAGAGAGAAACTGGCTGGCTGATGGTGAAGTTCTCACTTCACCAAATCTAAATTCGGTTAACAGCAAAGGTTTAGGCAATGTTCCAGTCTGCATAAATCTTTGTACTTTTCTTATACTATCCTTTGAGCTTTGGGTTGAAGTTACTTGGAGTACCTCAATGACAGATTAGAAAGATCTAGATCTACCAGTGCTAGCAGGTGCAGGTAAACCAGAGTGCAAACATTCATCAGAAGTTCAGAATATTCAATGCAGCTGCTTCATCATTACAGTTTGAAAGTAAATACAATAAACTGTTTATTGTTTTAACCTAAAAGGAAGACAGTATGAGACTTTTTGGTCATCACCATTCATTTGTCATGGAAACTGTAAATGCACTTTTGATACTGAACATAAAAAAGAACAACAGAAAAATATGAAAGTCAGATACAGGAAATGCTAACTTTCAGGCATTTGCAGAGATTTTAGTATTAGCAATTATCTGAAAGAAATTTAGAAATCTTGTGACATTTCACATAAAAAATCTTTAACTAGATCAAAAGGATACCTAGAGAAGATCAAATGTAGTATTTTTCTAACCTTTTTTTACATTTAAGTTTGTTCTTATAATGAAATGTAACTTTTATAAATTTAATATTATATTTGTAATGATTTGCTAGGTAGTCTTATCATATACATAATAAACATGTACAGCTTGTTTTTGGTAATTCTCAGATATGTAATGTTTAATTTTGTTGATGTAATTACATGTCTATTTTTATATTGAAACTTGGCGGTATAGGTAAAGTGCCTTGAGCTTCTGAAGTAATTTGTTATAATTATAATTCTAATAATAATGAAATCTTCTTCTTCTTCTTCTTCTTCTTCTTCTCCTCCTCCTCCTCCTTCTTCTTCTCCTTCTTCTTCTCCTTCATCTTCTCCTTCTTCTTCTCCTTCATCTTCTCCTCCTCCTCCTTCTCCTCTTCTTCTTCTTCTTCTTCTTCTTCTTCTTCTTCTTCTTCTTCTTCTTCTTCTTCTTCTTCTTCTTCTTCTTCTTCTTCTTCTTCTTCTTCTTCTTCTTCTTCTTCTTCTTCTTATTATTATTCTTCTTCTTCTTCTTCTTCTTCTTCTTTTCTTCTTCTTCTTCTTCTTCTTCTTCTTCTTCTTACTACTGCTACTGTTATTATTAACTTAGGATGTTATTTTAGCACAAAGAGTGGACCCAGCATAACTCAGAGATAATGGAAGTGAATATAACGCTTAATGCATTTTAAAAAATGTTAACATGCTTCTACAGTCATCAAGTGGAGACTCAAAAAACACCTTTTGACATAAATTGTAAAGGTTTGGGGTAGTGATGATGGTCATCATAGGTTAAGAAAGCCAAAAATATAGAGGGTTCTTTTTTGTTGCTCTCCTCACTGCAAGCAGACAACGAAGGAGTTTTCTTTAAAATTGTTTGAAGGTTCTCAACTTCAACCGTGGTTTTATTTTTTTTTTTTTTGTGTTTCAGAAAGTGAAAAAAGTCTTTCCAATAGCAGAGCAAATAAAGCTGAAGCTCAAGGACCAATATGCTGAAGAGGAAAAGATTTTTATAAAAGAACAGGTAAAATGCTTATTCACATTATACACATGTGTAGATAGACAGGAAACAAATATTTTGAAATAAATATTCCATAATACAGTCGACTACGCTTTAGTTGATGTTGCTGGGGGACTCATGACAACATCAATACCACTGTCAGATCAACACAACTGTAGGATAAAATCAAGGGACTTTACTGTGTTTTACGTACATCAATGAAGTCAATGGCATGACCTGTGTCACTGGGCTTGATGATACACTTTTTTTTCAAAAGATGGAAGTTTTGATAATTTGTGTTAGGTCTGAATTTTACAGATTGCTGTATATTGATGTGAAGATACAAGTGAAGGGAATACGCAGTCAGCTGACTTTATAAATCTATAAGAAAAGAAAAAGAAACACCCTGGGGGTTATCACCCCTGATAATCATTGCTTTCATTTGCTGACCATCTGATACATCGCCACACAGTAGACTTGAATCAGGTTCACCTGAGGCTAGCATAATATTGGTCATACACAAACACACCCATCAGTCTTGCGTGCTGTGCTCACCTCCTCCCCACCTTTTCCCTCATAAGCCGCTGACCACACAATGCATTCACTTTCAGCTTTCTTTGATTGATACGAAAGTGGGCATACAGTTTGCGCTTTTGTCTCATCACCAAAATTCCTGTCATTTGTCTAGATCTAGATTTCGCACTAGATCTAGCTGCCGATATTTGGCTCAGTGCATGCATGTGCGCATGTGCATCGAACTGTGACTGAACCTGTGCTGTGCCCGTGGTTCCTGGCTCCAGTTACTGACCAGCCTCATCATACTCATAGGCCATTGAACTGTGTACTGCCTTAGTAAAGATGGAGGAATACGGTCTTGACGGGGTTGCAATGATAGATCTCTGTGATGCGAAAAGGGATTAATGCTACGCACCATTCGCTCTGAGTAATCAAGTGGGCGGGACTAAAAATATTCCAACATGGTTAGACCAATGGTCCGCTACAGCGTAACTTCTTACTATTATGTGCTGTTGACACCATCCCTTCTCAACTATGTACAGTATTGTACGGGTGATTAAGCAAAAAAAACTGTTACGCTCATCTTTGTTAGGCTTTAGCCAAGAAAGGGGAAAGATCTTTGATGAGCAGCAAATTAAAATTAAAATCAACACAACTGTTTGATTTTAAAGGATAGATAATGATCTGGGAAAGAAAAGTACATACAACACAGACGTTTTAATAGTTATGTTGAAGTCAACACATCAGGTTTTTTTTTAATAGACATCGAAAGTTAGAGGGGCTGGTTCTGGTTCCAGCAAATTAAATCAACATAATCAAAAATCAACTCATCTGACTTCAACACATGTGTAGTCCCCTTTAATTGGTAAAGTATCTTCATACTAAAGAGATTTATGCGAAAATTCTCTTATGGTGTGTAATATTTTCAGCAACGCCTGGAAGCGGAAAGGGCAGCAGAAGAAGAAAGGCAACGTGCAGCCTTGGAGCAGCAAGAAAGAGAGGATGAGGAACTCGCGAAAAAGCTGCAGGAAGAGGAAGAGGCAGAGGTCCGTAGTGTGATGGACAGAAAATACCTGCAGCTCAGGGAGAGAGAAGAGGAGAGATTGCGAGAGGAAGAAGAGAGAAAGAAGAATCAAGGTAGTTTGCTGAAAGTCTGAAAATAATATCTTTTGAATTAACATTTATTTAGCTGATTCTGTGGACATTTATCAACAGGATTTTCACAAGCCATAAAGCCTCTTATTTAATCTTTTCCTTTTAACAGCTGTCTTGGGGCCATAAATTATCGCCTACTGCTAGTAATGTGCACTGGTCTTAAGTTGGGTCTTCAGAAAATTTCTTTCTTTGATATATATACAGTTATAAATTTTATTACCCAAAATAGTATTAAACAGAATCCTTATTTATCCACAAGAATGAAAAAAAAACTTGGGAAAGAAAATAAAGACAATATGTCAGCTTCATCACCAAAGCATTTGGGAAATATTCTTTAACTGTTTATTTTTTTCTACTGCGACTCATGTTTTCCATAAAAAGACTTTTTATATCAGATAGCTTAAGCCAGAAGCAAATCATTTATTTTTAAATTTTACCCACACATTTTTTTCCATATGTAAATTAATATTATCACCCGTGGATCATTTTCAAGCAAATATGTCTATTTTTGAACTCTTGGAATAGAATTTGCCCCAAGCCAGATCCCTCCTGGCTTAAATGGTGCACAGACGGGCGATGCTGCAGCAGGCGCAGCAACTGCTGGAGGATTTGCAGGGGTTGCAACAGCCAGCGCCACCATACCAGCAGCTTTTGGAGCAAAAGGAACACATCTTGTGTCTCCCACAGATCCTGTTGTGGCTGGGTCAGCCTTACCTCCACCACCGTCATACTCACAATACTTAAATGACTTAGCTAAGGAACGACCGCAAGTGCCAGATCGCTCTCTGAAAAAGAATCTTGGTACTCAGGAACCGAGGTAGTTGCAATAAATGTGAACAATTTGCAAGATTGTAGTCTTATCCCATAAATCCTTTAAGCTTACTAAAGACTTGTGTTGAGATAAGTAATGTTGACAAAATGCAAGGGGTGAAGACAAAGGCAAGACATGAAAGAAATCTGACTGCAAATAAAACATTAGGATTGGCATGTATATTATTTAAGCAATATTGAGGGAAAAGGGGGGGCCTTTTTTTTTTTTTAGAAAGGACTGAAAAAAAACTGTTGGCCCAGTTATGCTATTGGGAGAGGCATTCAGGTAAGAAAAAGACTGATGGAAAGAGAGATGAACATTCCAATAATGAAATTTGATGCGGAAACGGAGGACTAATTTTATTTTAAATCTCTTAGGTTGGAGCTTGTACATTTAAAGTTACAGCAGCTATTTCTTCTAATGACAGGATGAGAAAAAATATTCATGGAACTGAATGTAAAATCCCATAGAGTCATAGAGGTCAGTTATTGGCTCTTGTCCCTTTTTTTCTTTGCTTTAATGCTTCCATTTTCAGTGAAAAATTGGCAAAGTTTTTTAGACTTGTCACGTGCTATGTCATGTGAACTTCTAAGAAGGGCAGTCTATTTTTGAATTTTTTTCTTTTTGTGTTTTATCTAGGCAAATGTATGGAGGGTGTTCAAGAAATTTAGTGTGAGCTTTCTTTAAATATGAGCCAGAATTCATTTATCAGTACCACCAAGTCATCACAGAAAAGAAAAGATTAAAAAGGAATCTTAATTATGGTTTTTTTTCATAACCAGAGTGCTCGATTTTATTTTTTTTTGTGGGTATTATGATCTATGTTAGTTAAATAATACATATCTTAATCAGCTGTCCAATATTTTTTTAATGTCATTTTACAAATGATTATGTTGTAAGTCTCCTTGACAAGACCATTTTTGTCTATCTTTCACAAAATGATTCAATTGGTTTTGCTATTGACCAAGTTGTAGTTTTTAAATCTAGAAAAAATATAAAGCAATGTTATGCCACACATAATCGTTTTCCTCTTAGAAATTGCTTATGAAATAAAGTATCTGTGTCTTGAAGTCCTCTCAAAGTAAAGTAACAAGACTTTAATTAGATTCAAGACCTATGGTGCGAATGAAAGGATAAACAAAAATGCATAATCATGAAACAGAAAATAAATTTTATTTCTTAGCATAACAGGCCAACAAATACCCAGCATTGACCGTTCCAAGAAACCAAGCATTGACCACCACATGAGCTTGGGTCAGTTTGGTGGTCAGATGGATGGTCAGCTGCGGCCAGTCTCGGTGCCTGCATCTCTCATGTCTCAGTTTCTGCTAGCAGCTGAGGTTAACACACGCAGGGAAGCAGAGACTATGGGCATCTTGTGTGGGAAAATGGTGCGTATTTTTTTAAAAGTATTAAATTTATATGTAATGAAATTGTATCTTGTGTGGAAAAATGGTGCATAGCTTTTTAAAAATATTAAATTTATATTTAATGAAAGTGTATCTTGTGTGGAAAAATGGTGCGTAGCTTTTTAAAAATATTAAATTTATATGTTGTGAAAGTGTATCTTGTATGGGAAAATGGTATGTAGCCTTTTCAAAGTATTAAATTTATATGTAGTGAAATTGTATCTTGTGTGGGAAAATGGTATGTAGCTTTTTAAAAATATTAAATTTACATGTAGTGAAAGTGTTTGAAAAAAGTGAAAATATGATTAAAAACTGCAGAGTCCCTTTAGTTCAAAGTGATTTCCTCTCCTCCTTTCCCCTGCCCTCTGTAAATGTTTTGAAATTTCAGTTTATTATGTCGAATGGATAATGATGATTTCCTACCGAGAAATATTGTCAAGACTCAGACAGCACAGCAATGACATGGCATCAAGCTATTTGTCAAGATTGTTTTGCTTTTTCTTTACGCATATAGCCACCCTCTAATGACTTTTTATCATAAAAATGTTGGTTGTGCAATCCAATGTTCATAAAACTTTAAAAGTGTTGAGTTTTACAAATAGCACACCAGTTGTTATAGTCTAGTTGGACCGTCTACGTGATAGATTGGAAAGATAGAATTGAAATGGTGCTGTGAATATTAGAATAACATTGAAAAACCATCAATTTTTTGCGGGGGATAGGGGAAGGGAGGGGGAGGAAAGTTCTGCAGTTTTACTGGTTGCAGAAAAAAAGGGAAAAAAAAAAAGACACATTTTCCTCAGTGTAAAATTTTAGCACAGAGTTCTAGTAAGCTAAATAAAATTCTCTTTGAAAAATAACTCAATATAACATTTTTAATCATACGTAACTCAGAGTGAAACTGTACTCTGATCTCTTAAATCAAAACTTGATTTTTTTAGTTCAATTTATTTTTTTGGGCTTTTTGAAATCGGGCAGCATTTTAAATGTGATCAACTACAGATTATTTTCTGTCCTTTTTCCTCACCAGTCTCAAGGTTGTTTTAACATCACAACTTTATTCATACCCAAGCAAAAAGGTGGCCATGACAGCTGTGATATGGAAAATGAAGAGGAATTGATATTCTTTCAGGATGAACACAATTTGATAACACTTGGTTGGATCCATGTGAGCTTTTTATTTTTTTGACATTATATTGACAAAATGTTTTGACATCTCTGTATGGTAACTGACAAAGAATAGGAAGCTCCTGAATTCTGTTGCTGGAATGACTTTATATAACTGGGATGCATTCTCTTAGCAAAATTTAATCTTACAAGTACCTTGTTAAGTATAAAAATTTTTTCCTTCTCAAACAGTATTATTATAATTATTATAATTGATACCAAATTTTATAGACTGCAAAAAGTGAAGTTTATCTCTTATTGTTTTCTGCTACAAATACAGTCCATGGCTACTTATTATTATTTTTTTCACCTGAGAAAATTTTTTACCTCTTTTATTATGTAGTTTGATATCTCTTTTCAGACCCACCCTACACAAACAGCGTTTCTATCAAGTGTAGACCTCCACTCTCATTTCCCATGGCAGAAGATGATGCCAGAAGCAATTGCTATTGTTTGCTCTCCAAAGTTTCAGGAGTAAGTTATTTTACTGAAGTTTAAAGCCACCTAAGGAAACTTCTGAAAATCTGAATTGCGACCTTTTAGTTACCTGTCTCCAGTCTCATGACTTTTATTCAATAACTGTTAATGTAAAGCAATAAAATTTGTTGTAAACCGTTACCTGTAAAAGAGGCTTATCAGATTTCAGAATCCTAAAGATATCTCCAAAATTTTTGCTCTAATTGTTCTATATCAAAACGTTTTTTTGAAGTTTTTTTGCATGAAAACAGGACTACGTACTCATTTGTTTTCATTTTTCCATCATTGGTTTGAGTTTTTATTGATCTTCTTCAGAACTGGCATCTTCAAACTCACAGATCATGGGTTAGATGTTATTGGTGCATGTCGAGAGAAGGGCTTTCATCCACATAATAAAAACCCTCCATTATTTGAGGTAATCCAAGAATCTTTTGAACATTTTTTTTTCTTTTTATCACTGTTCAAATTAGTATAAAAAGGATAGCATAAATGTAGCTATGAAATTCCAATTATGTTTTAACACTTTGAGCTCTGATCTCTTTGCCTCTTGACCCATTTGTGACTCTATGCCTGGCTTCATGAGCAGGAACCACTGAAAAGTGGATTACTGTTGCTTACAGCTTTCTAAAGCAAAATAACAATCAAAACACACTCTGACCACACAAACGTACACCATATATGCCTGATGGGCCTTACACTAAAATTGTTCCAATATGTTGAGTCTCTATTATCAAAGGTGGATGTTAAATCCATGGCTGCAGACAGCTAACTTTGTAGTTTTGATCGGACATGTAACAATGGGTTTTCTTTTTTTGAATTTGATGTACTTTTTGGAGCATATCATGAACCACCTTGTATGCATTGGTTGTGAACACCAAAATTTTATAGTTTAATAGAGAAGTCATGCATACTGCGAGATGCTCTGTGCACAGCAGGTGTATTGCTCTGCATGCTTCTCTGATTGTGTAATTTTTTGATTGTATAAAGATACATTGATTGCATGATTTGTCTATGAATCTTTCGCAAGGAGCACTTTTGGCAAGGAATAGAGGTATCAGGGCTAAGAAAGGCATGGGATGGGAATTTGTGTGGTTCAGGAGAAATTAAATTTTCACTCTCTGAATAACTATATTTGATGACAGTATCTTGCATTGATTAATGCAGACCTTCAAATGTGTTTTATCTCCTTCTCTTTAGTTTTGGACTGCTGGTAGATCATTTCATTCAGATTCTTTCAAAATGCAGTTTAGAAATGGATGCAAAAAATATTGCAATGTTCACTCTTCATTAACAATATGTGAAAGATTTCGAGACCAACAATGAGACTCGTAAAAATAAATTGTCAGCTGTCCCAGAGCGTAATTCCTATCCCAGTCTAGATTTAGACCGATGTTGTTGGATGAACCTGACAGTCCAGGATTGCACCCACTTCATTTTCTGAATTTCTTGATCTAAATCCAGAGTCAGATTCTATGTCACTAGCATCAAGTTCAGACTGTAGATCAATGTGAGAATCTGACTCTAGATGGCTAATGGCATAATCAGCATCATTGTTAGCCTCTAATTCTCAATAAATCATCAAAAATATGCAGCACCTATCATAGTTTGGATTGACTGTGTTTCATTGCAAAATTTTTTATAACACAAAAACATGGAAAATCAACACTTGAAGATTTTCCTTTCTCCCCTCTAATGTGGTATGATTGGAAGAAAAAAAAATCTGTTTTAAAACTTCACTTTAATTTGGCTTGGCTCTTTTGCTAAAGTAATGGGAATGAGAGCTAAAAATAGCCTGACACCCTTATTAAGCACCACAGACCACACAAGCTTGACATGTTTGTAAAGAATCACCCACTGGTTCTGAGAAAAAGATTTTTAAGCCCCTGCTGTGTTTTTTTTATTGTTGATTCTGAAAATTTATTTCTTTAAAGCTCAGACAAGTATATGAAGGGTTCCATGGCAGAACACATTAAAGGCCATTTTTAAAACGCTGATAAAAGAGCAAAAACTAAGGGGTTTTTTCTTGCATAACTTTTTCTTTTTTAATTAAGTTTAGTACCACCATTATCACTATGTCTAACATATTAAGACTTTCCTCTGATAGAGACTACAAAGTTGAAGTGGTTTCACTTATAAATAGATAGTTTTTAAAAATGGAATAATTTTTTCATAAAATCCTCTATATTTATAAATTAGCCACATATAAAGAAAAACACACTCATACATTTTAAATTTATATAGTCCATTCAGCTTTCTTGCATTATATTTTCTTTAAAGTAAGCAATCCATAAATATATAAGAATAAGAGTCCAAATTTTTTGGTTGTGATTTTTGTATAATTATCATTAAGATATAAAGATGTTATAAGTATTTTAAGCTATTTCATTGTCAAACTTTTTATTTTCTTTCAGGACTGCAAACATGTACAAGTTTGTGAAACTGGCAGTGTAATTGTTGAAGATCGGAGAAATTGAGAAATGATTGTTCTTTCCTGTCACTTCTGCCTTCACCAAAGAGTTTGAAAATCTCTGCGCAACAAAATGTTAATGTCTATTCCCCATTCCAAAAGATTGGCATGCCACTTATAACACACTCAAAATCAATAGTGTTGATATTTAGAACATTGACTTGTTATGGATTTCATGAAAGAAGCGAAATATTTTGAAGAGATATTATATATTACTTTTTAGAAGAGTAAGGCAAAGATGAATTCAATTACTTTCAAAAGTCCTTTTTTTTTCCAAATTAGAAAGTCTCATTTTTTTAAAAGAAATTTTGAAAGCATCTGTCATTCCCCCATTTGCAGCATAATTATTGGTCTTGAGCACTGCCAAAATATGTGATAAATTGGAAATTAAAACTCTGAAAAAAAAATTACTTCAAATTGTAGATTCACCTTTTCTCCATATTAAAAATGCAAAGAAAATTATCTTTATATACAGTTCTAAGAATTTCACGCAATTTTCACTATTGGAAAGCTAAAAAAAGCAGATTGTTTGAAATATCATTTTCGGTTGTGGAAAATGTGGTGCTCTTAAAACAATCTTTTCATATGTGATATTTGTGCACTACCCCTATCCCTTCCTCACTTGTTATTAGGACAGTCACATTATTTTTGAAACAATTTAATTTTCCTTTTGTGAAAGATTGTTTTTAGAAAAGATTCAATTTATTTCTATTTTTGTTAAAACATTGGCATTTTCACCCTAACCCTTTCTTGTGAAAGTAAATCATCCTGTCTTAAAACAAACAATCTGCAAGAAATATCATACCCATGTGCTCAGTGCCAAGACCTAAATAGAGTGTTTCTTCTCTCATTTATCTCAAATACACAGAAACTTGTAAAAAAATATTCAATAATAAATTTGAAGAAGAAAAAAATCATTTGTATTTTGTTTTAGAACAATAAATATCTTTGAGATAAATGGGTACTGTAATAGTGGTTTGTAGAGATTTTTTTTCATTTTAGATCTTATGTCCATTTGAATGCCATTCATGCAAATGAAAAAAGAAAGTAACTACAGAAAAAAACAAAGAAATATTGTTAAGAAAAAAATTGTTCATCACAGAACCCCTATTGAGAATCAGTCTCAAATTTAAACAAATTGAATAAGTTAGGAGAGATGTTTGAAATATCCAAACATTTGACTTATGAGAATATGTGTTTTGAAAATTTGATAATATAAACATCCAAAAGGTATTTGGCTCTGGATATAAAATCTACTCTTTTTTCATTCAGAAAATAAATTAAAAAAAAAAAAGTGTTTTGTTACTTTGCACATAAATTTTTCACTCCTTGTATTTTGGCTTGTACAGAAAACAAAAGGCAAAGAAGTAAAATGTTCCTAAGATGCACACATCACTTAAAATTATGATTTACTGATCTTTCAAATTCATTGTCAACTGTTTTTTTTTTTTTTGTGTTCATCATGTATAAGGCATAGGTAAAAAATTATATTTGTATTGTACAGCTGTCTAATTTGCTATTTATACAAAGTCTCCATCATTTAATTAAGTCGAATATTGAATTTGTTACAATGTGTTTAAAATCAACTATGTAAAAACTAAATATCTTATCTCTCATCATCTTTTTTTTTCTGCGTAAGCTCCAATTGTGCTTTTTTTTCCCTGTTTGAATTGTGACAAGTCTAAACATTATATATAGACACTTGGAATGATGATGGGACATATTTTGTTTCTCATAATAGGTAATAAAATTGTGCAATATATCTTTTATTGATATAATACGGGAGCAAAAATATGTCCAGTATGTGGTAGAAAATTCATCCTACTCCTAATATAGATTGATTTTTGTTTAAATTTATAAAGCTAAAAAAAGGTAGATTTTTCCATTAAATACAAACTACTCTTGTTTCCTTTCAGCTGGAATTCAATTTACATGTACATTGTATTATGTAGAGTTTTTATAAATTAATGAACAAAGTAAAACGTATAACTCTGTAAATCTTAGCACAATATTGGCGAATTTTGTCTGCTGTCACAATTCTGTTATAATAATAATAGGTTCCTGAATTTGATTTGGAATTTTGAGTTTCTGAAATAGGAACCGAAAGGTTTGTTTTGCAAAGTATGCTTTTTAATGGCACAAATAGAATTCCTATTAATTGTATCAAATCGTTTTTTACACTGAATAAGGAGATTAAGCATTTGAGTACTACCAAAATCTTTTCAATCAACCCACCTTTTTTTAAAATCTTTTTGACTCTGCTATCATGTATATTTATGAAATATTTCAGATATGTTTAAATCAATGTTCAAGATAAATACAGTATTTTCCGGATAAACGCGTGCGTTTAGGAGATGCGTGTCTTTATATTAAGTGATGAAAAAAGTTTGGTTACTTCCCTTATGGCACTGCAAAATGCAGGGTTATTTCCCTTGATTATACACACATTTGGCGTGAAAGGGAGGTTATTAAACCTTTGAGTTCAGCTACGTTTTGGGTTCTTTTATTTTCATTTTATATATTTTTTTTATTCTTTGTTTTTATTAAAGAACATTGAAATAAAGAAATTCGTAAGAGGGAACAACATTGACAATTGAAGTTTCATGAACAAAATGTTTAGAATCTTAAGTTGTGTTTCCAACGTTAATGTCTTGTGAGTAGACATTATGTATCGTATCGAGTATGTCGATGAAAAAAGAGACTATACTCTGAGAGTGAAGACTGCACAACGCTACTGACGGATGAAATTGCAATGAGTGAATGACCAATCTTGACTATGACTAGATTTGTTTTACACAGATGATGCCTGACAGTGATACACCACGTGCAAACCTCAGATAACCGTGCAAAGCAAAAAGCGAGGGAGGAGGGGAGAGGATACTAGCCGTAATGGATAGATCTGACCAGGCAGACACAAAGCAGCGAAAATTGCATCACCTTGCCTGTGCGCCACTCCAACCCTCCCCTCCCTACCCTTCCAAGCTTGTGGCCGATCCCATGGCCCAGGTAGAGGGCATTGTGTGTTTAGATAGATCTATACGACGATACTGATGTACAGCCTTTGTCCTCCACCCCTTCCCTTTCGTGTACCGATCCCATGGCCCAGGTAGAGGGCATTGTGTGTTTAGATAGATCTATACGACGATACTGATGTACAGCCTTTGTCCTCCACCCCTTCCCTTTCGTGTACCGGTATGTGTGTAAGCATGGTAGCAGGGTTTTCAGGCTGCCATGTGCCATAATAGCGTGGATATTTCGTCCACTTTACTACCGGGTACAGTAAGCAATGCCAATTTAATAATTTCAAAGCGTGCATTTAGGCAATGTCGCGTGCGTTTAGAGTATACCGATTACATAGTAAAAAATCGGTCAGACCGCTTCAGCGTGTATTTAACCGAAGCGTGCTTTTAACTGGCGTGCTTTTATCCGGAGACTACTGTATGTTGCTAGCGTCACATGTACAAATTATGTGCCATTTTTTTACTTACATTTAATTACTTGTTCTGTCCAGTTTTATCTCAACCAGCCTCATTTGATGTGGTTATTTTGCTAAAGTGGATATTTCCATTTCAATCAGATGAAAACTATTGAGAATTACTGTTTCCTTAACCTTACTGAATGATGAAAGAAAAAAAAAGATATTTGTATAATAATAATAAAATGCACAGTTCATTTAGTTGAAAACCAAAGTTTCAACTTAATATGGAAAATTTATGTTTTTGTATGCAAAACGCTAAAAACTTCAATCTCTGATAATTTGGACAGCCTTTACAACTTGTTAAAAATAGTTTGACTAAGATTCAATTTCATGATTTCCTTGTGAGCAATTTAGTGTTTGTGACTTATCCATATTCTAATGCAATTTTAAAAGGAATTATCTCAACAAAATGCACTATGCAAAACCTTGTAAAAATATAATGTTGAACTATTTGAAAAGAGCTAATACTGACCTTAGTATAGGAAATTCCACTTTGATCATAATCACATAAAAGAACTCGTTTTAGACTCTTAAAAGTGGTTTTGCATTAAAAAAAATGACCAATCACCCAGAGTTTGAAATATTTTGCCTGCTCCGTTATCGGAGTTGAGTAAGATAATTTGACAGTCTAGAAATCATGGATATCAGCTATTTTATGGAATTTTCAAAAATGTTGAATCACAATTTTTCTTTTATATTGAGGTAACATTGCCCTTCATCATTGTTGGATAAAACATATTTCAGATGCTGCTGCTTGAATCACACAGTTTAAGTCACTGAATTAAAGACAATGAAAACTTGCTTTAAATGTGTTTTTTTTTAGTCTTTTCTTATCCTATTATACATTTTGAATAAGCATATTTCCTAAATGAACATATTTATATTCCATGCTATTGTGTGTTTGTATTCTCATCCCTTGCCTAACCCTCCTTTCAAAAAAAAATAATATGAATGCAAATGCGATTACATGTATAAGACAGTGATAGATCACATAACCATTATTCAATATTTAGTTCAAAATTGAAGGCTTTAAAAAGTGAAAGAATCTGATAAAAACTCGAAGATTCAACGCCATTCAAGATCCATGATTGCTTTGGAATTGGATGGCAAAATTTGAATTAGAATGAAACAGCATTAGAAACCATGATAATTTCAACTCCAAATGAAATAACAAAATAATCTTGGCTAGGGTGTAAGAAGTTTATGTTACACTATTTGTTTCTCAGGCTAATTTTACCCTAAAATAAATCAACCATTGCATGAACTCTGTGTCTTTGCTGTGACATTAGCTTCAGATTCAGAAAATAAGATTCAAAGCATGTTCGTATTCTCTCTTCATTTGGTTATAGTATTTAAAAACACATTTTATAATTAAGTAATGAAAGAACAAACATGTGACATTCAATTTGAATGTTGAGCCCAACCATTGTATATGAACAGAGAGATAACCTTGCCTACCATATAGTGTAGCAGCCCAAAATTGAACAATTGAGATAATGAAAGGGCCCCATTACGATCAAATGTGTTATTGTTTCCAGACAGACATAATAGAACAACAAAGCAAAGGAGGGAAATAAAAGTGAAACTGTGAAGTAGGTTATCTCCCCACTCTACGCTTTTAAAATCAAATATCAAACATTAAATAGGTGCAGATAATTATTACTATATTAGTTTCATTACTGGTATTCAATCCTTTGTCCTCAATTCTCTTTATAAGGGGAAATAAGCTGGATTACCATATAAATTATGGTTCTCGAAGATTGAACCATTGAGACTTAGAAGAGTTAATCTAGAAGTGGGACCATTTCCTCCGTGTGAGTTGCTATTGTTTCAACAAGCCAAAATGAAACGCATTCTAATGATATTAGTAATATTTCCAAATGTGTCCTACCATCAGCGTCTGTATTTACGCCAAGAGAAATGTTTTTTTTTTGCTGCAGCAGCTCAGATAAAGTGAGGTTTGAAGTGCATGGTGTCTATACAGGACTGACTTAAGAATGTCCGAGTCCACCTGCATACGAAATACTTCAGGGACATTCAAATTAGCACAAGTAGGGTGTATCTCACCTGAGCATCTGTATGCATGAAGGGTAGCCTTTGAAGTAAGTCACAGTTTCTGATCAATTGTATAGGCTAGGACAGTAACTGCCTGTATCTGTGTGTTCAATATCAGTCTTAAACTTGTCTCTAATGTTAACGGTAGCTTTTATACTTGTAAGCAGCACTTTCCAAACTTCAAAGGTAATTATAGCTTTATCTTTTTCTGCTATTACAGGCATCATCAAAACCATCATGCGACTCTATTTATACTACCACTAGTATCAGCTAAACTGTTCACCATGTGTTTAATATTAAACTACTAATCATCATTCCAAGTTTCATTATTCAAGGCAAAGATAAAAGAGTTCATTTAAAAGGATGGACGGAAACACTAAAGCTGGCTTTTGTGGCGTCTATATATTGATTGTCACAATTATTTGGCAGCTTACAATGCTGGCCAGGAGATAAATGAAGGCAATTACTGCACCATGTATGACCGCCTTTACTGTCGATAGCCGATGGACGCTTCCTGTATCAGAGATAAATTACCAACACAGCATTGAGCACTCTGTATAATCGAATGTCAGCTTAAATTACTACGAAGCTGATGTTGCAGAAAAGAAGTAAATTCTATAGTGATGAGTGTAAGAAGATTATTTTTCATTTACCTGCAAACCGCAACCCATTTCACCAGAATGTTGCATACAGTTTTTCTTTTCGTTTTGCCAGCCAGTGCTGCATCATGATTTTTTGCAGCCTGATCAGAGAAGGCAGTGTTACGGATTTGGGCAGGAAACGTTGAAGTTGATGTAACAATGACAATACTTTTGTGAGCAAAACCTGTGTCATGGTGCACAGAAGCAATGGAAACACTGACTTTCTTTTACGATTTATATTTTGCAGACTGAGTTGAAACTTGATAAATATGCAGGTGAATACGATCATTAGAAGTAAACTCTAGGTAGTCTGTCAACTTGATTTTGATGACTTTCTCATCCTCGTTTTTGTCTAAAAATTCAATTGATGGATGAGTTTTTTTTTTTTATTTCAAGTCGTTTTAACCCTAAGCATCTATCAAAGTGACCTTCCAGATGTCTGACCCTTGTTGCTAATCATCTGCAAAACCTTGCCAGCTGTTTTTGATATTCCTCCCGTTTCTCTCCCTTTCCCTCTCTCTCTCTCTCTCTCTCTCTCTCTCTCTCTCTCTCTCTCTCTCTCTCTCTCTCTCTCTCTCTCTCTCTCTCTCACTGCCTTTTTTTTTTTTGCTTGAAATATTCCTTAGAAGAGAATTTTTTTTTTAAGTCTCGACATTGCTTCTGATAAAGAAACTAAAGGGCAAACAGGAATATAGTTTATAGAAAAAGATATGAATTTTTCGTACCATTTTCAGTAACCTTGATCTCTTAAGCATTTGTTGATCAATTGGGATGAACAATGTATTTTGGAAAGAATTTTTGATGCCACTTCTAGAATGCAAAACTGTGATTGACTAATCAAGTCCTTTAAACAGCAAAATTGTCAATTTCAACAAAAGATGATAAAAGAAAAAGAAAAAGAAAACACAGCTCTGCCCAATTTAACCTACAGATCTCAGACTGATACAGGACTGTAACATTTCTCACAGAAGACTGAAGAAGAAGAAAATCATGGCGCTTGGAAGCTGGCGAGGAAGTTCTATTTGAAGCTGTGTTAATAGTAAAAAGTCCTCAGAAATGCTGGCAACTTGGGTACTTCATCAAATTAGTGCATGTGGTCCCACTGTCCTGAGAGTGGCTGAATGGAGCTGAAACCTTCCAACCCAAGCAATTTTTTATCTCCTTTGAAAGGTACATACTTATAAAACATCATTTTTTATTTGTTATCCATCTTAGCTATCTTTTATTTCATTTTGTTCTCCTTCTTGCAATATCTACTTGCTGCAACTATCATAGAGATCACAATTTCAACTGCTGTTTATACTAAGCTTAAGCTTTTCATTAGCTCGACTTTCCTCAGCTAAACAAATTCTATAGTATTTCTACCCTATTCCTCCTGCAAAATCAATCATGAAGAGTTTTTTGATTGTTGAGTGCAGTTTAACGGATTTTTTTTAATTGAGTCAACTGGTAAATATATCATCTAAAAGTTTTGAGATTCTTCTCAAGTTATTTTCATCCAAGGACAAGTTGTGTGAGGTGCTTTTTGTGCAAAACTTTGATTTTCATGGTGTGCCTTGACTTTCTTTCACAATCAAACATACATTTAACATTGGAAATGCTTCCCTCTGCTCTATGAGTTTTCAATTGCTTGAAATATAATTCTATATAGGCTTCAAGATAACACAGAGGATGTTTTTGTATTTTGTGCAAGACATAAATGCAACGAAGCCATTTATCATTTCAATAATTTGTTTTATCTTTTCCAATATGTTGTTTAGATAGAGAATCCACAGAGTTAAGCTTTTTTTCCCCCAAAGGGTATAGTAGGTTTGACGTACTAACATAAGTGTAAGCCCTCTTTAAATTTCTAAAGCGCTGTTATTACAGTTAATGACACAGTAGTGTATGTTTCAAAACGCTCGATTTTGATAAAAAATATGACTTCAAAAACAAAAACATATAAATAGGCTGAAAGTCCTAACCAAGTCCAAAACCTTTCTAAAAATACAGCATAGAACATTCCCCAAAACTTTATGGCTCCTCTGTAAAACTTATACATATACTGGTTTGTCACTTATGCTAGTATGTCACGTTGACCACGAAATTTTGCATTAAATAACTGTGTGCAAGCTCCACCCACCATCACACAGGCACAGATGTAATTTATTTTTAGTATCTTAATTTCCCAGCAATCCAACAAAAGCAGATATCTTTAGTATTTCTGATCTCTTGCAGAATATATTGGTGGATCTATTACTTAAATGAATCAGGATAAGAAAGCCTGTAATTTGCAACAACTCGTTATATATATGCATGTCTATGTCAGAATTGTTGCATTCCTGTCATGAGTGAGTGTCTTTGTTACGTGTCGAGGGGCCCTCATTTAAAATGAGATTAAGGAATCCCTCAGTTTTGTCCAAACAAGCATTTTGTACAGATACTTGAAGAATCAGGAAATCCATGAACAAGTTAAAATTGTCTAGAAAAAAATTTGACATATTTCCAATATTCTGGGTGTTTTGAGATGCTAAATTAGACCTCTTGATGTCAATGTACCCATTTGTAGTAAACACAGTGAGTATCAATCTATATGAGCCATCCGTTTTGGGCGAAAAAAATATTAGAAATACAGTAGTTTCTAAGCTACTTGCTCAAAAATTCTTACATGTGAGAATAGACGGGACTCATATGATTATTGTGCCATACTGCTGTGTTAAGAGATATTTTGAAAGTAAATGTGTTGTACAGAATTATGACAATTAATACAAATTAACTGTTGATTTGGCTTTCAAATCAAAATTTCATCACATCTTTTTTCCCCCCTCTTTCGGTTATATAACCAGACTTATTAGGAAAATGAAATCCTGCAGATGCATTCATACTCATACATTTTGAGCCCTTTCAAACTCACAATAAATTCAACTAACAAATTTCACCATCATAAAGATACATGTATTAAGCACTTTAGTCTCAGACGTTTTTAACAGAAAGGAATAAAGGAGTAGTAAGCAATGCAAAGATTTCACATTTTCAATATGCGTCAGAGAAATATATTTAATACGACAATGTGATACACAGATATTCTTATATCCAACAAGGCATAATAACAAGTAATGTCTATCTCAAGAAGAATAACAAACAAAAATGAATACTTAATTAGTATAATTCTGCCAATTCATAAGAGTACACTCCACAAATGATAATAAATATGTGGTTGAAAATGATGTGCATTTTGCAAATTTATGGCAAGCAATGATCTATTGGATGTTGCTACTTCTGCCATGTCAGCAATATTTCAGGCTTAACAGTAAATCAATAATAAAGTTTCCTTTCCTGATAACTAACACCTTAAAATAGAGGCAAAAACTGTCTGGAAAATAAAAATAAGACCAACTTTTCATTTCTCTGAGAAACATTTTTTCGTTGAAAAAAAATCACATGTTGCCATAAGTGTGTATCAGACAGTGATAAAAACTTAATGACCAAAACATCAATGACCAGCCATGACAAAATATGGTAAAAAAATTCTGAGAGTTGCATCATCTTTTATATAAAAGATACACGTGTTCTTACAAATTATTATTGTAACTAGCAAGATACAAATAAGTTGTAATAAGACCAAAAATATTCTAAGAACTTGAACAACCTAACCACTTTGGACCGCTGATCTTGATTACAATACCTCTAAACAAAAATATTTAATGAATGAATTCATTTTCTGTAAAAAGTAAAGTGCAAGAATTAATTAAAAAAAGAGAAAAGTAAAGAAAAAAACATATCACAGATTTTGCATGAAAAATCCTGAAGAACAGTTGGTGAAGGTTAATGCAAAACTAAGTAAATTGATCGAATAATAAGCTGATTAAGAAGCAAAACAAGACCCGAATGGCTGTTTTTGGTGGAAAAAAAATCTTTTTAATTTAAAAGAAAATCACAATAAACGAGTGGTTCTTATATTTTATAAAAAAAGAATTATTTCTAATCATCAACAAAAAACGTGCGTGCTTGTAGCATGATGAACAAGAAATTTAAAAAATCTTGAAATACAAAAAAAAAAAAAAAGAACTTACATACGTATGAAATAACTTGCATCTTTAAAAGGACTGCCTAACTAATTTCAACTCCCAAATCTTTGGCACTCAAGTTCCTGATACTTATATAGAAAGAAACACCCACTTGTGTCAAAAGATTTCTGCCTTGCATAAATTAACAATGTAAATGATTCCAAAGAGTCCTACATATATAACTCTACACTTCTAACAGAAGTGATTTCATAAAGCAATAGTTAACATGGGTTGTTAGAGTTAAAAAAAGATTTTTTTCAATAAATAGTGACCAATTTTTAGCATCCACAATGTAGAAAACCCTTACACATATCAACCCTTTGTAAATTGATTGGTTGTTCTAAAAGTGAAGATTACTATAAGGATGATTGTAAGATATATTGACAAAAGTATAGCAATATATCATATTATTTTACTCAACAAGCCAGGACAAAATCTGGAACTAATGATGTAACCTCTTTCATGAAAATGCATTTACCAATGATAAGGCTGACTGTGCTTATCCAAACATATCTTCAAAAGGTTCTTTGGCATTAAGCAGCTCCTATCAGTAGTTCCTGCATAAAAAAAAAACTGAAACTAAACTAAAAAAAGTCAACCTGAACTGAAAGAAGAGTTAGCAAAGTATACACAAACCACCTGCCAAATCATATTGAATCTTGAATGCCTTTTGAGAGATTGAAATAGTAACTTTTTTGTTTTCATCAACCAAAGACATCAAAAAAAAGATGTTACCACTAGTTTGCAACATCTTGCAATCACAACCAAACAATACTTCATTGCCATGAGTATACGATACGAATAGCTTATCTTTCAACCTTTGCTCTTATTACTAACAATGGGGCACTGATGATATCTCACTTTCTTCAGTGAAGGAATGAAAGAAAACATGACAAATTTGACCGAAAGGATATTTTTAGTTAATTTACGACTTAGTCTTAAATAAAGAAGATACAGATACCTGTATGAAGTTTGATTTTCCAAAAAAAAAATGCAGCACTTGCCACTTTCTTCAAAATCAAACGTTCAAAAAAAAGATCAATATTTTTTTTCTGGAAGCTGTATGCAATTACATATATTTCCTTAAAGTATACAGAAATGCGTGTCTGCAGTTTGGAATAGTTGTGAGACACTTCAACAGTCATAAAAACCACAGAAACTAAAAACATGCAAAACCCCCTGAATACATTGGATTTTATGTATGAATTATTTTGTTCTCTGCACATGTAAAAATGATAAAATATTTTCTTCAAAATCAACAAATCGCCTCAGTATCAACTCTACAAAGAAACAACCTTTTCTACGCGTTGTAACATTTCAATACACTCTAAAACTTATAAAACTATCAAATAGACTAAAAAAAACACACAATCAAATGAAGCGAACAAACTAATAAGCCCAACTAAATATTCTCTGGTGTAATTTGCAAGAAAAAAGATATCAATAATATAAGTTTGTTGGGTGTAAATAGCCAGTTACAATGTTAGATAAACTCAACATCTTACCACAGTAAGAGAAACACCATTTCTGAAGATACTTCCTGGTGATAATGCGTGCTTACAACATGCATGTTACATTTATCCACATATCCTGAAAGCTTTTGTTTCTTCTTAATGGTGCAGAAATAAAGTGATTTTTAAGAAGTATACAGCTGGATGAGTCAACATAAATAACAATAATAAAAGTATTCCATTATTTACAAAAAAAAAATGCAATATGGGACAATCACATACACAAAAGCGCAATCATTGAACCCTTTCTTTCCTTCTCATCTGCTCCCCTCCCCCCATTGCATTCAGGCCTGCAGACTTCGAACTCTAACAAACAAATTGTCTGGTTATATCAAAGCAAAACAAAATATTTGAAGCCCCCCAACCCTTCTCTGTCTTCTCTTCTTAATATCATAAAGCACACAAATTAATTTTGCAATGATCAGAAACGTCTGAATGTTCCCCAAGCAATTCATATCATACAAATGACTAAACTTTATCCAAATCCATTTCCTTTCTCAGTGCTTCATAAGGCAAACAACGGATTTTCCTCCTCATCTTTCTGCAGGGTGCGTGTTGTGCGGGCCTGTTGTTGACCTGTCTGGGCTGGAATACTGGGAACACTGTCTGTGCTAGCCGCTGCTGCCCCGCGCTCCAGCAGAAAGCGGTCAAACTCTGCTCCGTAAAAAAAAAAAAGAGTCAATGAGATAGGTATAGAATCATTTGTCAAATATTTTAAATCCTCTAAGTCTCTCTCAAATTCTTATATTCTGAATCTGAAACAATAGACTTCCCAATTGTTTATGTCCCTTTGGACCATCTACAGAAGAGTCTAATTAGGTCCAATTCTGTCTTCACAAAGATCTAAAAAAAACCCACTGCATTATTCAAGAACTGCAGTGTTATATAGTTCCAATTGTAACACTGCATGAAGAGAAATATAATGGTTTTAGTGTGCATTGTGAATCCCCTCAAGATCACTTTCACTCTGGAGCTATGGCACAGAAGCATGTTATCAACATAAATTTGTCCATTCCGAAATGAAGTAAAATTTTAATTAAAAAAAAAATGAAGGGCAGGTATGGATGTAGCAAAATTTAACTGTAAGCATACTTCACTTATCTAGCTATCAGAGTACACATAGTGTTAAGACTTCTTATTTTCAAGTTCTGAGATTATCAAGGGATACTTTCAAAAGCTGGGCATTGCAGTTTTACAAAAAAAATGCTATTCAAATCATGATATCCAAAGCTAAGATGTAATCATGAGGAAAAATAAAAACAGGTAGAGTGAATCTTAAAATGAAAGAGAATGTAGTAAAAGCAAAGATGCATTTCTGCAAACACTGCACAAATTCAAAACAAAAAATAGCTTCGGTATAAATTTACCTTCCTACGTTTCTTTTCTTTTTTAAGTCAATCCAAAATAACTGAAACAAAGGAATCTTTGCGATAAGCCTGAGTTCCCCTTAGTCATATTTTTTTTAAACTACAAAATAAAACAGCAATAAAAAAAAACCCAAAAACACATTAAAACCAGAAGATATACATCAATGACGGTGAAGATTCCTCAAGGGATGGCGAGAACTACAAGCAAGAACAATAAAATTATGACGGCACAAACTGCACATTACAACTTTTATTTGCATTTGGAGCTTTGTATGAATCTGTCATTTCTGGAGACACCCTTTACATTGAGGTTGAGACTTAAGCTTCTTTTAAAAAGGTCAGTGGTATTCACGTTTTTGAAGACAAGAAAAAAGGGTCTTTACATAAGGCTCGGTCTAAGGGGAATACGAGAGGTCATTCAATATTTTAAAGGATAGAAAAATTCTCTTTGTAATCACTTTCAGCAGGTGTAAACCAACATTGACTGACATATATAAAGCAAGAGAAAGATAACAACTGAGGGATCATAAAGGTATTCAGCTCCAGTTTTCTTACAGTGATAGGATACTTGTTCTATTATTCTTCTTTAAGCACAACTTCAAACTGTTTAAACAATTACAAGTTAGTGAACCTCTGCTCTGCTCCCACATACATAGGGAAAGTTAATTGGCAGCTTGGTCAATAATTTGTTTACCCTGCGAACTCCATGCTTGTGTTCTAAACTTACAGGCACAATTGCTTGAAATAAAAGTGATGAAATGACACATTTGCTCTTCAAATACATGCTTACCTACCCCTGCCCTTTTTCCCCTATCCCCACGCTCAAAAGCTCAGTTGCTTGTTTCTGCAAAACACCCCAGATAAGGATAAATAAACAGGGATGGAAAATATCTCTCTAGGAACCTGGATTTGAAAATATTTGAAGAAGATATTTTCAAATCCAGGTTCCTTGACAGATTTTACCGCATGAATGTGTTCTTCCAGATAGAAAATAAAGAGAAAAAAATTATGTTTCACTACAAAAAATGAATCATAGACAGAGTGGGTTCTAAGTTGCCGGTACTAAGAAGAATAGCATTTAACAGAAAAAGAAAAATTGATTCCTCCAAGTGTCGCATAGAACTCGTGTTTATAAAAAAATATTATTATTATGTTTTTCTCTTGCAGTGACAGAATTTTCCTAAATGCTCGATCAAAAGATATTTACATTAATTTCTGGGTTACTGCATTTTCTGTTTTAAATCACAGATTGTTTTCGTTCTCTCATGAGTGACACGATATATTGGATAAACCTTTATCGATTCTACACACCAAGCATGACAAGATACTGCTTTGATGCAATTCTAACTGGACAGAGTTAAAAATAAATGGAAAGTATATTTTATAAACATAAAATATGCACAAAGAAATAAATGAAACAACACATTATAAAAAAAAAAAATTAACATTTAAACATATTTAAATGTCACAAAACAGTCTGAATTAATTAAACGAAATGCATAAATGAAACAAATTGCCTTGTCCTTCCTATTTTTTCTCATTGTTTACATTTTGACTGATTTACCATTTCTACATAGATCAGATTTATATTGTGTGTATTGTAAATATAAATTAAGATCGTATCTACACCTTGCTTTCAACCTACAATTGCCATCGGAGATTTACAATTGGACACGCAACACCCTATCTTTTCAATATAAAACTTTCAAGGGTTCCAAAATTCCTAAGAAATATGTATTTAAATAAGAGCCTTTACCGTTGATTTTAAGGTAAAGGCACTCTACTGTCTAATATTGAATGTCTTTCTTATTGCAGTGAAGAAAAAAAGTGACACCCAGGAATATGATTGCTAAAATCATGCAAATGATAGATCACTGATTTAAAACTGAATCAGCTTTATACCCTCAAAGAAAAAAAAAAAAGGAAAAACATACACATTTGCCGTTACTGTCATAAACAGCCTTTTAACTTCCTCAGTTCATATATTTTGCAAAACTGACTATTTGAACTATATGACATTTAAATGAAAAGTCCAGCTTCTCTGTGACATATCTGATCAATGGAAATATCTGATTATTAAAATAAAAAACTAAACTTGCATTTAAGGTGGTCAGATGAGTTTGAAATCCCATAACCTGAATGCTTTATTTTCTCATACTTTATTGCATATTTCACAGCTTCAAATCAAATGAGAACTTAAGTTCGTACATACTTTATCATGATGGATTTCAAATATTTGGTATCAATAATTGTACATGCATTTGTGAATGTTGGTGTTTTTTTTTTCCCTTATTTTTTTGACTTGCGAACTTGCTCAAATGTGATTCCTTGAACATGCCTTAGCAAAAGTAGCAGCATTATAGAAAAGGCTTGACAAATAGATTTATGAGCTTAGAATATTCAGTTTGATTCAATGATTGCAAAGCATTACAATCCACAAGGTTGGATAACCATTACTTCTTCTTATAATTGGGATTCTCCTAAGGAATTCTCTCACATACACTAAAAAGACTAACAACTTTCATACACAGAATTTTTCCAATTTCTTTTATAAAATAAATCAATTATTGATGGCTGGAAAACTGGAAAAAGAAAAACTTTTGATTTGGATTTGAGAGACAAATGGTGCTAAACCATGCCAGTATTATCACAACAAGTATCATAGACCATGAAAAGACAATTTTTTTTCTAAAAGCAAGACTGCAATCAAAATTAAATTGCCTTTCAGTAAGCTCATATTGATGAAAAAAATTTTCACTGCCCTATGCCACCTTCAAACTTGGAGTGAAGAAAGCTAATTGGAGATAAAACTAAAAAAGTTTGAAATTGTTTAATGCTTCCTAAGTCCCTTTCAGTCTTACAGGGTCAGATTGAAAATGAATATCACAAAAAAACAACAACAAAAAAACAAACAAACAAAAATAAAAAAACCGACTCAAAATAGAACAGAAACTTGGTAATGGAGATTTGGACCTGCACACTATCCCAAAAATTGACCTTTACAATGCTATGTTGACACAAATGTTCACATGCTACAAGTAACTACGGTAAAAAAGAAAGTGAGTAATTTGCTGATATAACATCTATTAGTGGGAAAAAAAGCCCTGGTATTATATTTCAAACTAATGCAGGCTGAGCTTCCTTACAATAATGTTTTAGTCCCAATGCCATGAGCCCCGAACTCGATTTGAGCGTAGGAAACCAGGACTAAGGTCTTGATTGTTGTTACTTACAATTTATCCAGCTATGTGTGAAATCTGAGGTCTGATCTACCCCTCATTTTATCATTGGGAGAGGCACTTTAAAACAAGATCAGTGGTGATATTATAGGAACAAACCTCATAAAACTAACATAATTACCGCTACTACAATCACAATCATCAAACCAAATCAAAGACTGTGATTTGGTACAAACTTATTACCTTAAAACTAGGTAGACCTCCTTGGAATCTTAGTTAATTGGAAACTATTTCTTTTGCGATCGATATATGTCTCATAAAATAAAGCCAAACTTTAAATCAAATAAAATATCTTATTTGAAGATTTATGAAACATGATACATACACCGTATCTATAAAAGAGGAAATAACAAAGGGAAATTGCACAATTAATATAGGAAAGAAAATTAAAACATTGTCTGCAATGCTTTTGAGTATACCACCTACCATCTTAGCCTTTCTCACTCCCTATTTCATTTAGAAAATAAAATGAAAGAACAGCAGCAAATCCAAGCCTATGACTCTGTATCTGTGCAAGTTCATCACAATATTTATAGCGAAAGGGTACATGAAAAATTTGCCACAAGAACGAGGAGACCAAAGAAAATCATGGATCTTGAACTGTTAAAAGGCAGAGAAGAGAAACACTGAAATGGTGCAATTGATTTGGGTTGTGAGAGGGAAGATCAGTACAAACAAAACACTGCCAAGTTCACTCACTGAAGGCTAGTTGGTTTCTCCTTAACGAAGGAATGTATGCATCAGTGAGAGACAAAAAAATAATAAAAATCAGGACTGTGCACTTTCATGCCACAATATGATCCTTGCATAGCCTGTATTTGTTGTGTTCATTTTGTCTTCAAAATAAAACAATCAACGTCATATTGAGCATCGTAACATGTCAACCTGGTTCAAAAAATTACCGAGTGAGAATGATACTCAAATGTCTGAGAACACTTGGTTTGTTCAGAACATCTGTTACAGCAGCTTTTAAGAAATATCTTTTTTCCTATTTGCCACCATTGACTGTAGCAAATTAACATCTATATTATAGAATATGCAAGAGGCAAATAAGCATCTTTTCAAACTACAGCTCCATGAAAAAAAAAAACCAAAAAAAACCCACTGTATTTAAAAACTGAAAAACCCCCAAAAGAAAATAAAAAAAAAGTGACCACTTGCAATCAAATATGATACTCATAGCCTTTACGGATAATTGCTCTGGTAAAGTGAAATTTAATATTGTGCCACCCAGTACAACTTCCTAAAATTTGTGGATAAGAAATGATTTATAACCAAAAAAAATCAGAATGTTTGTGAGTATGAGAGAAATAAAAAAGTGATCTTATAACCTGTGTATTTATAAGAAAAAAGATAATTCCCAAACCAAACTGGCATTTTCCTTTCTCCATGATCAACATTGCTCTATCACAGATAAGAAACATACCTGATTAAAAAAAAAACCAACAAACAAAAAAATATCCACTAGCATAATTGTTGTAATGTATCCAATGAGTACCTTGCCAAAAAGATATATATGACTCAAGAAAACTTGATATCTGATGTATCAAAGATGCACGCTCCATAAACCAATATCATCATCTTATACTTACACAAAAGAGCCATCTAGAAGCAGTCAAATAATATTTGGATATTTCGAACATCTTTAGATTGTTTTTTTTATTTTATCCTTGAATTGGAAGAAATTGTGACTCAAATTTCAGCACCACTATAGGCCTACAAAATGCATGAAGAAATAATAAAAAGAACAAATACATCAAACACATCTTAATACAAATGCATTCATTTGAAACAAAACAATGGTGGCAGAACAAAAAAAAAAATAAGGTGAAGAAAGGTGATTGAAAAGTTGAATTGGATGTTTGGCGGTCAGATTTGTGGCTGAAAACTTGTTAGACCTTCCACTTCAATCTGCGATTGATTTACAACAAGATGTGACATGTGATGAAACAAAAATTAAAATATGAGGAACAAAATAATTTTCACCTGCACTCAATCCTGATTGAAATGATGCAGATGTGTGGATGAAATATATATGTCAAAATAGCCTAAAGTTCGTTTAAAAAAAAAGACAAAAAAAATCTGTGTTGAAGTACAACTGCAGATAAGCAGATATAAGAATGAGAGGCAGGGCATACTTAGCATTTCTATCTCGATCTTTAACCATAATGTTTCCCCACACATAACGTACTTGATCTGGAACACCTGATGAAAAGTGAGGGCAAGCCGACTACATAAAACCTTATAGATAGAAATACTTTTCTCAATTCATCTATTTTGATAGGCACCCAGTTGTTTTCCAATTCCTACTCTAGAATTTATCTGAAACAGGTATTTGAAGATTCTGCTTCCAATATAAAACTTTTAGGTAGAAATATGTTTATTAAAACCTCCATTTCCATAGATGCCTGCAGAATTTCCAATAATAAATTTAGATCTACTCTCAAGCCACTATTTCAAGGCCATACTGACATTATAAAATCTTGTAGAAAGAAAAAAAGACAAGCAACTTGTTAGGTGCCTTTAATATTTCCACTGCTGAGTGTATATCTAATCTGAATCACCTGTCTCAAGGCTATGCTGACAAAAGAAAAAAAACCTTCTGGGCGAAATGCAATCCAAAGATATTTATTTTGACAGGGGACTATAGGGTATGAGTGATGAGAGTAAATCTAATCAGAACCAGCTGTTCAAAGTCTGTGATACTCTGGTGTAAGGCAGAACTTTTTAATATTTAGATTCGAAAAGATCACTCAAGATTGGTAGGTTTAGAAACATTGTCTTTGGTATTTCTGAGTCAACACTTGGCTTTGGCCCTTATGGAAGTATGAAATGATAACGATATCCTAATACATCATAAGCAAAAACAAAAACAAAAAATGAGCAGCGATTACCCTCAAGCACCTCCATGGTTTATGGAACAATGTGAATGGATAAAATTTTGTAAACCACATCTTTGTTTTACAAAGAGGTCTTAAAAGTCTGTCACGTAACAAATTTCTATTGCAGCCTTAGAAAGATGAAGAATCAATTTCTTTGAATAAAGAATCTCACAAGAAGTCTTTTGACTTAGCTTGTCAACAGTAATTTGGCTCAGTTTACTTTTCACATAAATTTGAAAAATCTATTAAAAAAAGGCCTTGTTTTGCTGTCTGCAATCTTTTGACAGTGACAAGATTCCTCTTCTCACCAGCAGTAAATCTAAATCATTAAACATCTACTAAGTCTCTCACAGAGTCTTGCACCACACATATTCTCCCACTATTATTAGCGTTTCTTATACTGCTACTATTAATATCACAACTACAACCAGGTATGTAATCACAATTACTCCCCTTTCTTATTACTTCTACTACTCCACTACTACTATTGCTGCTTTCATTGGTGCCATCAGCATCACAATATGTCTGCCTAGCTAATCAACTCACAAAATAAATATCCAATACTTCTGATAGTTTGGCAGAGTTCATATGTTTAGTAAAGAATGGCAGTGCTAAGACATAACCTTAACCAAATTTTGATGAGCAATTAGTAAAACCAAACACAAACACTCACAAACAAGGTTTAATTGTTTAGAAAAAAGAAGGATTAAAAAACAAACAAACAGTAATGAGAAAGGAAGCCACGTTTTACAAACATGGTAAATTAAGAATAAGAACTAGAAAAAAAAAACAACAGTAGAAAGAGATACTGTTTGAATAAAATCAGCAATTATTCTTGGATAGAAATCAAGATTAACATGGAAACTTTAATCAAACTCTTGTTGTTTGTGGCTGAGGTTGCTATGACTAATATATCCACGATGTTATCAAGCCCTAATGCAGTCTGGAAGGGACATCGAATGTTCCAACTTGATCCACGTTGTAAAACCATATGTGTAAGAAATGTTAGCCAAAACAACAGCCCGTTTGAATTAAGATGGTGTAAGGTGAACAACCATCCACTTAATGACAAGTAAAAGTTTTGTGCTCTGTATTAGTAAATTAACATAATTTTTTACTCTCAACAAAAAAAATCATAAAACAACTGTTTGTCCCAGTTTTACCAATTGAAAATTGCATTCCAATATCTCAGTTCTCTTAGGGGATACAAGATTTTAATTTATATTTTTAGATAATAAGTGCAATAAAGATATAATCTTTGTCTAAATGTTATATCTGCAGGTAAAAATGTATGAAAAAAATCTGCACATCTATGTCAATAGGACTAATTACAAGGAAAGATAGATTAGGCGAGCTTTAAACTACAATCACATCTGCTGATAAGACTCTGAGAGAGACTAAAGAGATGTGTAGTGATTTAGAAATTAATGTTAACCACAACTATGAAAATTAAAAAAAAGGACAAGAACAATAGCTGTTTATAATTTTAATGAATGAAAGAAAACGCTTTTCTTTTATGTATTACCTGAGCTGGTGATTGGTTCTTGAGTCCTGCCTGAAGTCTCCTGTAAAGATATGTATAAGACATACATGAAAAGCTAAGCCAACAAAAGCAATTGCGCAATCATAAAAAAAAGGATAGAAATTAATAGATAAAAGACAGAGATAGAAACTGGACATAATTTTTTTACTGAGCCTTTTTAAAAATGGAATATAAGTCTAGATTTGAAGAATACTTTTTAAAAATCTTTGAAGATAATCTTCCAATAAATAAACCAACAAGACCTTTAGATCAAGGTTCCGGAGTATGACAGAAGGTGGCAATATATATTGATTATATCTAAACCTCACTGGATCAGCGTGCTAGTTCTCTAATCAAGACAACGTCTAGTCTAATCTATAACCTTTGTCTTAGACAAACCAAAAAGTAAAAAAACGAACAGTCTTAACCCAGGCTGAAGAGTGTTCAGATTGAAATGCAGAGTTAACATACAAGATATCCCTTATTCTCTGGCATCATCCTCCCTCCCCACCTCTCATAACCTTTCCATTATATTTTTATATTTCAAATCATGGCCCCATGAAAACAAGGGTAGGTCTGGCTTGTCAACTCTCCTCCCCTCGCCTTGCTGCTAGTTATTCAACCTTTAGTTTGAGTAGTAAGCACCTGCACCCACAACAGGTGCACAGAATGTGGGTAAAAAAATCACTCTGCATTCAGTCTAGACCCATCCTTTTTCCTCTGTCTCCCTAACAGAAAATCCTGTGGTTGCAGAATTAACTTTTCATTTTTTTTTTTTGGTGAGCCCCTTTTGGAATAAACATTGCTAAATACTCATTAAAACTTACTCCAATAAATTCTTGTCTTGAAAAAAAAAAAAAACCATATATGCTTCGTGCAAACAAAACATTAACTTAAAAAGGAGACACATATTATAGAAACAAAAAAACCCAAAAACCTAAATAATACCTTTTCCCTCTAAGGAGGGAGAGATCGAAAGAAATCTGTACCTTGTAATTTAAATTAAAACTAAAAAAAAAGAGCCAACACAAGAAGCATAGATACTCACCCCTCCATGTGTAGCAAGCCATTGCTCCATCTCGTCATAATCAGTTTCTTTATCCTGGAGCTGAGGAAATAAAATTTCCTTCATTGAAAATGAGAAGACTAAAAAAATGACAAAAGAACACCTAACACATTGCACCGCTGCAAAAATGTTTGAAAGAAAGTACTTGATGATTGAAACTGAATATAAGCTCATTAAAAATCTAAAAACAAATATTTATTAAAAAAAAAAGAAAGCGAAACAAAAAACAAACCACATGACCAACTTCCACCTTATAAACAGTTTTAATTCCTTATTATCACTTAGCATACATTGAATTTACCTTAATCTGAGCAACTATTGTTAAACTAAAAATAACATTTGAAGGCTACATTTATGAAGCAATCATAATCCTGAGATTATGAAAACCAAGAATATCAGATGGGTACAAGGAGAGAACAATGTGGGCTGTAATAGTTGGCAAAATAACTTGAAGCTAGAGCCATGCAAATGAAACTGTTTTGTTTATGCCAAGATTAATGTATGCCTGTTTTATATGGATATTGCTGAATTTTTACTTTTACTCTTCATGTCTAATCATAGATTAGTTTTGACTTTTGATATGAAAAAAATATTAAAACAAAATTGGACATTGAATTTTCTACAAAAAGAAATATACAAAAAATAGAAAATTTGGGTAAAGATAAGGGATAGGCTGGAATTGTAACACTATACTTAAATGGAGAATTTTGATGTTTACATGTTACTGAGAAAGGTTAGTAACATTTAGGATTTCAATATTCAATGAAAGTGAACTATATATAACACAAAAGATAAGAGGACTCAAATTAAAAAAAAGCACAATAAAAACAAAAAAAACGAACAAAATATGAATGTCAGCCAAGTCTTTGAACTCACCAATGTCAGTTTCAACAAATTAAAATGATTAAATATTGTGTATACATAAGATGAGTAAATAGTGTGAATACATAAAGGTTATATTGGAATCTTGCATTATGTTAATGTACCCACAGTTTTACAAGTCTTGTCAAGTTATGATGTTAAAAAAGAAAAAAAATAATAAAAAAAAAATAAACAAAATAAAGATATTGGGTCAATGACTGGTAAAATTCTATGCGATTTAATTGCTTCAGGAAACAAATGAATTTCTGGATTCGCTTCCTCTGAGTATGTCAAGATTCAATTCATTACTGTAAAAGAATTTTAAAAAAATTGTGTAGCACTCCTCTTCTGCTATTGTTTTCTAAATTCTAATGACTATTTTAGGCTTACACTTTCAAGAGATTGTTCTTGAGAATAATTTAAGATGAAGATCAATTGCACTTGAGTTTAAAACATTTTAAAGCATAGAAAGAAACAGAGATAGTTCCAATTATATCACTGTAAGAAATCCTAGTTTTTCAACTTTTTAAATGTTACACGCGGAAAGAGCAAAGACTGATCAGACATTTGCCCAAATGAAATCACAGGTTGTCAGAAATCTTGACAATCTTGAATCAATTAAAGGTTGTCATCAAAACTTAACATTATTCTTATAAACGAGGTAAAATGGCTTTATTTACAGAATTTGATAATTAACTCATTAGGTCTAACCCCTAGTTTGGTAAACAGTTAAGGAGAAAACTGGATAAAAAAATCTTTGAACTATAAATGGTTCCTGACGTGACTTTTACCTTGAAAACGAAAGTAAAACACTTTGAAGATCATCAAACTGACTGAGGTCTCTAAAAAATTTTCTTTGAAACTTATCAACTCAATGTTTAGTTGCAGATATGTAATGAAACGAATATTGATACTTTCTGATAAAAAAAACATACATCATGTTGATAACTAAAGAGTGTTGCTAAAAACAACTCTACATAAAATTTGAAAAGCAACACCCCCTCCCCCATAACTCAAAAGTTTTAGGAAAATTTCATCCCCATGTTCCAAAGAAAAAAAATTAAAAGAAATAAAACAAGATGCAAAAAAAGAAATAAAAAATTTACGCAGTGCTGAAAACAAGAACGAAAAAGTGTAGAAAGACAAAATAATGCGCTTGGATGATAAAAAATACAAAATCAAGGCTGTGCTGCTAAACATGAAAAAAAAAGAAGATTCTTATGTATATATTTGCAACTAAAAAGTAGAAGTAAAAAAAAAGTACATTACCAAAGAAATAAAACAAAATTACGTCCGAAGTATGATGCATACATGCTTATGTACTGAAACATGACTACCAACCTAAGCAAAATAGGGTTAAATGTGAACATAGCATGTTAGAAATAAATTCAAACATCTTTGAAAAATTATACCTTTAGAGTTTCTTCATCTGACATCTGTGTAAAAAATCATAAACTTGGTTACTTTACAAAAAAAAAGTTATAAAAATTATTGGGAATCCCAAATCCAAGACAAAAACTTGTCTAAAAACTAATTGTGAGATTTCCTCAGATTGACAACTCTTACTGTTTACTTATCACGGAAATTTTCTTGCTACTTTAAAAGCATGGATTGAGTGCCAATTAAATTGTTGCCTACAAAATAATAAATCATCGATTAAGCACTGGGGAATCGATATACATAAGTAGGAAAAGAGGATGTGGCAAATATTCAGGATAAAAAAACAAACTGCTTCAACTCCAATAAGTAACTCAAACATACTTCGTTTCCCAGTTGGTGGGATTACATGTGATATCATCAAGTCAAAATTCTGATTGTTCAAACTGTACAGACAGTTTCCAAGCTCCTTCAAATGAAAAACTGAGCCTAGTTGGTACTTTTTTGATAGTGGATAGAGTAGCTACTCCTAACTTACTGCTGATGCTCTGTCTTGTGAAATGGGAGAAAGCCATGTTCTTATTAAGTGAGTGATATCTCACTTCAACTTTAAGAGAATAATATGAGATATGTAAAACTTGAGGGCTAAAATATGATTGTTTTCACTTTTCTACCAAAACATAAAGAGGCTTAAACTTAATACAACAAATGATGTACAACAACAAAAAAAATTAATAAAGACTGAAGCAATTTATCAATAGATGGGTGGAATATGAAAACGTGTTTATAAGATTATTAATCCTAAACCTCAAATGTATGCTGAGCTGAGCAATGACAAAATGAGAAGCTGTAAGGAGATAAAATTCATAACTGACTTTATAGAAGTTATTTTATAATGATTCTTTCCAAACTCATTTGTCTGACACACAATTCAAATGAGTTAGTTGCATGTTGCCCAAACCACATTTAGAGATTTTAATATTTAGAACAACACAATTTTCACAACTTTTCAAAGGTGAAAGTTGAATGAAACTATTTTGAAATAGTAAGAAAAAAAAAATTATCTTCTTTAACTTGCTCTTCCTACACCTAATTGATTTTGAGATACTTCTGTTTCAAAACACCCACCAGCTCTTCAGGTCAGAGATCTACAGCCACATTATTTGTGCTGCAGCTATTTAAAAGCATATAAATTACATGAATCAAAAATTGACGCTTACATTTTTCTCTTCATGCTGGAATATATAAGTAAAAGATACATTAAAAAAAGATAAAAAAAGCAATATAGATAACAGATTATTATTTAGAAAAACAACCCATATATAACAGAAAATTTTTAAAAATGTCTGCTTATGTTTCTCAATTCCAAAATACAGGGTCTGAGCCTGATCTGAATAAAAGCTTTTGGATTCCACACAGAAGCATTTGATTAAAATTTGTAAGAAAACATGGATAAGAAAAATACATCTGCCAAACAATCCTTTGCAGCACACTAAGTCACAAAAACCTGCATTATACCAAGGACCAATTTCACAAAATTTTCTTTGAGAGCTAATCATGGAAAAATTTACTCAATTAGATGTCAAATATAAAAAGTTTTTGTTTCCAGTATCTCTAATACAAGAAATATCAAACCCTGTAACACCCTCACCGCCACCAAAAACTCATCTTTACACACATCCACTTCAATTGGGATCTTTGGAGAGACTTAATGGATACAAAAATGAAAACATCTCTATCAATATAAAGATGCAAATCAAGACATACCGCAGATTTTTGGCTCACAGCCTGCTGTAAACCTCCACTGTATGTGTCTGTCTGTTGGGTGTCATATTGTGTAGACCTGTAATAAGTGGTCAAAGTTTACCTTAAATGCATTGCCATATTTGAAAACAAACTACTGATTTATTAATCATGGTGGGCTGCTAATAAAATTTCCTATAAATTGAAAAACTCTTTCACTTTCTTTGAAGCTTTAATGACAACCAAGAGAGTACTCAATTTAAATAAATATTGCTTCACAGGTATTTTTTTTTTCATAAAATTGATGAAGCTAGTTAATACAAATTTTCCTTATTCAATAATTTTGAATTGAATGAAAGAGAATAATCAGATTTCAGTACCAGCTCTATTCTTAAATAATCAATCAGTGCAGTTGTTCAAATCATAATTTGTTGATACACCCCGGGCTATTATGTATCGCTTAAAATTTCATTTATTTAATTCTTAAAGGATCCATATTTGACCAGATCCCTGTTCCTTTTGTATTAAAAAACATAATAAACCATAAAAGAGCTTCTTTTGTTGAGTAGACAAGTGTCTCCACTTTAATGCATGACAAAAAAGAACAAGCAGTAACATCTTCTGGCTATGCTTGACAAGCTCATTTCAAATCATATGAGTAAAACCTCTAAAAGGTTTGTATTTCCAAAACCCACATAAAGAAACTCACGATAAACTTTGGCGGCTTTGGTCAAAAGACTGCCGTGATTGAGCAAACATGTCAAAATCATCCGTCTCAGGATTCTGAGCAGGAGGAGGTGGCTGGGCTGGGCCTGATGAAGCATTTGGGGGGCCTGCCCTTCCTCCCAGATCTGCAAAGTTGAAATGGAAAGTTTCAATTATGTTATGAATTTACAAACACAAAATCGATTATACGTATCAATTTACTAATCAATTGAAAAATCCTTTCTTTCTTTTTTTTCAAGTTAGTTGAGTTGTGAACAAAAGTCAATGAAATAAATCTGTAATAAAGATATATATTAAAAAAAATCCAACAAATCCAAGAGATTATCAAGTGCAGTAAAAAATAAACAGATAATAATCTACTTTCATCTTAATGTTGATGCTCATATAAAAATGCATCTCCTACCAAAAATGAAACTATTTCTATAGAAAGGAAATTGTTTGATAGACAAATACATAAGAACACATGAATACAGAGGAAAAAGACAATAGCAACAATTATAATTGGTCAACAAAAGCTGGCAAACACGATTATGTAGCATATTGAAACACCTTATGCCAATGAATTAAAAAGGGGATAAAAAAATATTTCAAAAAAATTAAATGGTTTTCCACATATTTGCTGAAAACCATATAAACTGCAAATCTTTTTTCTTGGATGCCTGATATCTCCAATGTTGAACTTTGCTCTTACTCTGAATGTAGGAACAATTTCTATGAAATGAGTACCTTATTGCTGTCACTTGCACATACTACTAACTTAATTTCAGGTTTATCCTTGGACTACAACACAAATTTGTTCTAGCTGCAGCCTTTACTTAAAGATAACTTTATTTTATTTAGTACTTGCTGCACAAAGATGATTTTTTTATAACCCAAGATACAATACACTACATTGACTTCTCTTTTCTCCCAAGAAGATAAGGCTGCAGCTAGATTCATGTAATGAGATATTTCCACAGGCTCACTCACTCATGGCCACCATCTGGGCAGTGAGGTTAGGAGGTGGAGGAGCTGCCGCTGCAGGGGGCTCATCACTGAGATCTATTAAGTTGCCTACTCTTGGGTTAGCAGCTCCAGGCAGCTAAAACCATAACATCACATTTCAAATAGTATCAAAATTTTTTTTAGAAGGAAGTCTTACTATGAGACAAAATTTTGCACAAAGTAAGGCACATTTAAAAAAAAAACAACAACACAAAATAGTATGAGATATTTTAATATTGTCTCATAACTGTGCTTTTATATGAGAAAGAAGAAAAACTGAAAGCCTATTTGTTTCTCTTTTTTTTATGAAATAAACTTTTCAATTAATTCGATAACTCATAGATACCTCTTCCAGATCTGCCACTTTTCAGGAAAAAAAAATCTGAATGATTCTGTCAAAAAATCTGAATCTGCCAAAAAAAATCTGAATAATAGCTTCATTTTGCCTTTAACATCTTCGCAGCAGACATTACAATACACATAACTTAGTCGTTAATGAATGCGTTAGTTAGTATAGCTGTGTCTGAAATCTGACAAAAACAAGGTTTCTTAGCTTGTAATTCTTCCATGGTGAATGTGAAAAGTTCAAACTAAACCATACCTCTTTCAGTTTAAATCAAGTACTCTATGCTTTACAATACTTTTAAGAGGCTCAAATTGGATGGCATTAGCATTATACAGCATTTGATAAATTCAAAAAGAGCAGAGAGGCCAACCCAGTTAGTGTACAAAATGACTTCAAAAAATTTATATTTACATGAACAGGAGCACTCCTTACCCAAAGGTTCAAAATATAAAGAATGACAGATCTGATTCTAGATATTTTGTACATGATTATTGGCCTTGGACCATATTGACGATCTTACGAATTTTGTTAGATCCCGGTGTTGAAAACTGAACTAAATATTTCATGAGGAACAAATTGATAACTTGCTGGAAATTTGTACTATTTTACTTTAAGTAAATAATCTAAAGAGTGTAATCCACTCTATTGTTCACTCCCTTCATTAAGAAAAAGGTCAATTTAACTGCAAAAATTACATTGTGACGGTGAGACTCGTTTGATAGAGTTATCAAAATCTCAGATTTTGTGCAGATTGAAAAGCTTGCATCAGGAAAATGGCTTCAAACGAGAAATCTTATTACAGATTTAGATCTAGATCTAGTTTAAGGTTACTCTTTACATTTCACAGACCTATAATTAACATTATAGTTTCGTGTCATGTCATCTTGATTTACTCTACCTCTATTTAGATTTAGTATTTCTCAATCGATCCTGATAACTGACAAGATCTAGATGAAAAAAGAGATGTTCTGCGGTAGAAATTATTATAAATAACGGCGTGTCGGGATGTGAAAATGGAGAGATGGTAAAATGCAGACGAATAAGCGATAGTAAACTCCACAGAATCAATAATATGGATATTTACAACTAAAATATTAGTACCAATTTTGATACCGTATTTGATAAGATAATTAAAAAAAAACCAATATCGATATTAGTACAACTATATCGTCCACATTTATTGTTTCGCACAGGCTGTCTGTCACAGTCTGTAGATCTTGTAGAAAAAAGAAATTGAAATTAATCTTGAGGACGAAAATTAAGTTCGGAAAAAATCGGAATTTTTCCTAAATTTTCGGAAAATGACCAAATTTTATTAAAAAATCAGAATGATTCTGATTAAATCGGAATGAATGACAGGTCTGCTCACCCTTAAAAATTTCAATTCCAGGAAGAGATATTCATAAGCTACATTTAATTATGAAGTCTTTGAGAAAATTGACATCTTACTCAAAACACGAAAAAACCCAACAAACTTTTAGTCACATACTATTATTAACATCGTGTGCCAAGTTCAATCATCACGTTATGCAAATTTTCTAGCTCATAATCTCTAAATAGTCAGAGTTATTAACATACAAGAACTAAAATAGAAAAAAAATGTTAATTATGCAAACGACAACCAATGCGACATACCATTCCTGAGTAACTACAAAATTTTCACAGATAAAATATTATCCCTTTGTAGTTGACAAATGTAAAATTTTCACAGATAGAATATTCTGCCTTCGCAGCTGACAAACGTAAAATTTTTACAGATAAAATAGTCTCCCTTTGTAGTTGCCAAATGTAAAATTTTCACAGATAAGCTTTACAAGTAGACAAGAAACACATTTCGCTTGGCCTCATAAATTGTTTCTTCAATTTCTACTTTGCAATAGATCAGTTTTGGGTAGGGATATTCGTGGGAAACTTAACTTCTGGAAAAAATAAGAACATACAATGAACTTCTTCAAAGGTGCAATGGAAGTGCAATTAAAAAAAATATTAGCAAACACAACAGTTAGAACCTGAAATCATGCATTCCCCCAAAAGTCCAGCATTTGAAAATAGTGATGCCCAGACAGCTAAGCTGCGATGATCTGTTTGCTATAACAATTCATTTATGTATCAAAGCTTTTGGATTTGATTCTACAAAATCTTATTTATGTCCTTACATTGAAATTTTCAAGAAACTGACAAACATGTCTTCTGAACAACAACAAAATAAATTAACTAAAAAAACCTCATATTCTTTAACATTTTCAAGTACAACCAAAATATTAGATCAAAGATGAGGATATTATTCTCAAAGATCGTGTCTTTGGAATTATAAAAAAAGGTGTGTGAGTAAACAAACACATACCTGATCGTATGCAGGTGGTAAGGTATCATGGGTGGGAGGTGCTGGCTCTGCAACTGGAGTTGTTGCTTGACCAGTTTGGCCTGTTCGATATCTTTCAAATCTCTCATAACGCAGAAAGACATTATTCAGGTCATCATTTACACGCAGAAGATCATCTTAAAAAACAGAAATAAAAAAAGATTCAGACCTATATATATATCAAGATGTATGTTTAAATTTTCAAAGCTATTTCCATAAACACGGAAATTAATTTTATATCACTATATTCTTATATTATAATAGCACACTTTCTTATCTAATTGCAATATTCAAGCTTATAAACCTTATAGATATTCAATAATCAGCACCCGATATCAAAGGAAAACTTTGCGTCACTGATAAGCGATGAAAAACCAGCAAATAGAAAAAAGGTACTTGAGCAACACCTACAGAAAATGTTAAAAAAACACATTCAAGAGAAATATTTATCTGAAATATTCACACATTCAAGAGAAAGATTTCATGTCTTTGAAAGACAAAGATTTTTTGGTACTTCAGATAATTGAACCATAAAAAATTTTTTAAATAAGTCTCTCCATTTTTGGGCATGAAACCAAAGGACTCTATAAGACATTATACACACATAAAATGAAAAGACTTTTTTCTTACTTGTTATTTCTTCTGTTGCAATTTCATTCAGGAGTTCTACAAGTCTTGATTGCATTTGCCTGCAAGTTCTATTGAGCTCCTGTGGATAGATTCAAAAATGCCACAATCAATAAACGATTATATATTTATCATCAAAACTTTCCTTTGTTATTGAGAAAATTAAAAAAGAAAGGTGATGGTTTTTCTTGTATGTGACTAAACTACTTGCTGATGCTCAAGTCTAATAAAAGTTGAAATGTTGAAAGGCTGAAAGAGCTACCTGAAGAAGTTCCAGATCTGAAGGGTCAACTGCTGTTGGGGTGAGCTCTGTAAGCATCTCACTCATCACACGAATGTTACCCTGAACCACATCCAGCTCTCGCCTCAATTTTGCAGTCTGGTCAGTAGTTAGGGGACCTTCTCCCGCTGAACCAGTAGTCACGACCCTTCCAGGAGCAGGAGGGTAGCCTGCAGGCGGGAAAGCTGCCGGGGGATAACCATGCACAGTGGCCATGCCTGAAGGGGGAGCCTAGTGAAACAAGGCACCAGGATGAAAAGATAAAAAAACCCAAAAAAAACCCAGCTCTTATAACAAATCTCTTACACATTCCTTCAAAAAAAAAAAGACAGAACCCAAATCTTCATACTTCAAAATCAGAAAGATATTGCAACAGCCTGACTATTACCTCAGTTCCCTCAAAATAACTTAAAGGTGAGGATTAATCTGAAAGAAGACCATTCTTACAGACATTGAACATTACAAAAAGGCAAACAAAATGGACAACACATAAAACATGATCACTCTGATAAAAAAATATTTAGAGAAAAAAATTTAAATTGTGGTCGTTATCAAGTTCAAAGTGCCAAACATGACTGCTTAGGGGTGAAAATAAATTTGTGTTACAAAAAGTTAAAACTTGAAATTTACAACCAATCTGGATACAATTTTAAAAGGAGTTCAATACATTTGCAGCCATATATATATATATATATATACATACAAAACAAAAATTAAACATGCAGTTGACATAATTCACTATTGCATTTAAATTTTTTTAAGAACTGACTAAAGGAAAATGTATTTAAGACCCTGTCATTACTGAGCAGAATATCTAAAAAAAAAAAAAGAACAAAAATCCATCTAAAAGGAAAGTGCCGATTACATCCTAATTTTAAACCAAACCGCACATGTAAGATAAGAAGTACAATACTTGACACAGCTGAAAGCACATAAAAGAATCATGTCACACACAAAGCCACCAGCTGCTGTATGTTCATTTCGCTATGAACCTTTTACTGGAAAGAGCTATAATAAAGTTACAAGAAACACAGAAAGCAAGAACTTGAAGAGCAAACCTCCTCCTCTTCTTCAGTCTGTTCTTCATCAGACTCATTGACCAGTTCTGCATACTTCGTCTATACAACAAAACAATAAGACAGATATTCAAATGACAAATGGCTGCCATTTCTCCAAAAAATTGGGAAATAATAAAAATGTATGTGTTGGAATATCAATTAAAGTTATTCCAAACACAGTTCAGTTAAAAAAAAACAACTAGTTAAGAGGTAGAGTCATCACTTTTGCATAGACTCCATGTGACATGAACCTGCTGAAATTGAAATGATGTGGCCAGAAGCTTAAAATATTCGTTGCGTATTTCTATTACTCAAACACTGAACATGCTATCCAAGATTCCATCTCATTGCTGAACACGCTATATGACATTTTATCTGATAACATTTAATCTCATAATATGCTAAACGTACAAATTACAGAATATCTCATCTAGAGCAACAATATGGAAAGTGAAACCAAAAACAATGAATTTATTATGAATTTTCGGAGTGTTGACTCCAGTCATATAGAGCTTTGAAACTGATTTATATATATATATATATATATATATATATATTGTTTAGTTCTGAGTTATAGACTGCAAAGAGACATCTCAATACACTATTAAGCTACCAGAATTCTAAGATCTAATTGGACATTATATAATTACATTAATCAGTCAACACATATTGTTCATTGAAAATATTAGATTTAGTAACTTTGATTATAACTACACTTTTTTATTATTTCATTTCAAGGCAAAGACTTTATTAAGACAATCAATTTGAGTTTCATTTCTTCCCTCCCTAGCTTCTATCAAAATACAAACTTCAGGGTCAACTTTTTTGCCAAATAAAAACAAAACAAAACAACAACACCCCCCAAGAAAAAAACAAACAAACAAAAAACAAAAAACAAAATATCAACAACAAAAAAAAACCAGCATGAACCTGTGTAACATGATTGAAAGTAACTACGTAAATAATAATAAAAAAAAATATAAGAAACCTCATGTAACCCCAAACCCAAATATTACAAATATCCCAAAGCTGCCTAAAGTTGTACTTACTCCTCTTGTGCTGCTACTTCTAACATGAGTCTGCTCAGATTCTGGAACACTCTAGATAGAAAAGAGAAAAAACAACAACATATTTGATGAATTTATTAATTGTATATACAAAATATTCTTTCATGAAAAACTCTCAAGATTGCTAAAACAAGGAAAGTTCAGAACTCTTTATTTACTGAAAAAACAACATAAAAAAAATCTAGCAACTTTGCTAATATTTTAAGAAAGAAAAGTTAATGCATTAACTTTGTTTTTGCATGTGCATAACTTATTTATATGTCCACATTAATAAATTTCCTGCCATGTAAAAAAGCATTCTTGCTTCTTGCAAAAAATTTGTGCAAACATACAAATTCAATACAAAATGATACTTGTTGCACGCTGTTGTTTTTACTCATAGTATTTGTTACAGGAATACATTCATTCTTTGTTTCTCAAAGAACAATTTTTTTTTTCTTTATGATACTCCTCATCACTGAAGTTATCTTTGCTATAAGTCACTATGAAGTAAATGTCCCAAGACTACAAAAGACTTCACTTCAGCTATCCGATAGACCAAGACAGTTTTGCCCAGCAGTTAGACACATTACATTATAGTCTCAGGTAACCATTCCTAAACGAGAAAGCTCATAATCCTCAACTTATTTCAGCAAGCCCTGAATCAAGATTTTAACAAAAATAGTTCACAGACTTAAAAAAAAAACCCAAACAATTTTGGTGTTAACATCCACAGGATGGTTTGCACTCTGTTCGACAATTTTTCAAATCCATATTAATCCTATAAATAACAACCTACCCTTGCTGGTGTATGGATGGGAGCTAGATTGTCAAGATCTGTCATAGGAAACTCAATGCCCTTCTGCTTGAGCTCTTGGTAAACCTTTTCAACCTCTTTCAGTTCTGCATTCCCACGGAATGCATCAGCCCAAGTCTACAACACAAATCAGCATAACGTGATGAAAAATACAAATAAAATCTGGAACCATTAAAACAAATTTTTTCTTCAAAATGACAAAAAAGATAAGTGCATATTTCATTGAGCAGATATGAATCTTGAGTGGTCTAAAGATTAAAATGAATGGATGCCCACTGTGTGAAGTCCATAATAAAAAAACCAAATAATAATTACTAACTCAATCTGATAAGACAAGCAGCATGGGTATACAAATTTAAATTGATAAACTTTTATTATTTTGTTCCAAATAAAACTTAAAAAGTTTGAAAAAAAGAACTAGAGCAAAATGATTCTGTCAATAAATTGTTAAAGGAAGATGCAAAAATATATCAATTTAAAATCTTTTGATTTTGATGCCGAGTTCAGCAAGCTCACCAAAGTTGGCAAATGCAAAAGTAACCATTTTGGCCTCTGAGCTAGTTGTTCAATGAAGATGTAACAGTCTGTCCCCCAGGTCCCAATATGATTCATAATATTTACTTTGTATATTCCCATTGATAAAAACAATATTTCCAAGGTAAAAATTTATAACTTTAAATTGATTCACAGAGTATGAGTAGGAGAAATTTATATCATTTGTATTGAAACTTGACAGAGTAATTGTGATCACAATAATAAGAATTGAGGGCATACTACATCAGTTCATGCAATGACGCATACAGGTTTTGAAAGCACATCCATTTGGCAATTAACAAATAGAAATTTGACATACATCAGCCTTGAACATAAATGCAAAAAAAAATGGAAAAGTACCATAAAAGTATCCGGTCCCTTCAAGCAAAATTTATCATAGGTATGATTTTTCAGGGGCCCATCAATAGTATGATTAAATAAATGTGAGCTAATTTATTACAAGATATAAAGCTAAGTGCATGCCATACCTGAATCATACTAAGTATTTTCTCCTGTACCACTTGAGGAGGATCATTTTTGGGACCAATGATTTTAATTAAGTCATGAAGAAAATCCTTGTTGGCAACTTGAATATGGAATCTGCGACCACAGTTTTTGACACATGACTCCATGCACTGTAAGATCCAAATTAAAAAAAAAATAATAAAAAGTGGAAAAAGCATGTTCAGAACAGAAGGTGGGTGATGGTGGTAGGAGATAAAGAGAGGGTACAGGGAGAGAGGAGTTTTGATGCTGAGCAGAGCAGAGCAGAGCAGAGCAGAGCAGAGAGAGAGAGAGAGAGAGAGAGAGAGAGAGAGAGAGAGAGAGAGAGAGAGAAACAAAAAAAAACCGAACACCAGAGAAAGAGAGAGAGCCATACAAAGATTGAAAAAAGTAAATTTTAGAATAGCCTACTATACGTCAAATCTTTTTACATGTCAACTTGGAACAGTTTGACTGAGCCCAATAATTTTGAGTTGAGCTCTCAAGAAACTTCTTTCAGTTTTTTCCTTTCTTGAAAAAAAAAAGAAGAGTTCTAAATTCAAAGGCATGAACTGACCATACTTTATTTTTTAACAAATCAAAATGCTCTGCGCATGAATCCTTTGCACATACAAAAAAATTGAATCCTTTATAAATTTTCTTTACTTCATTGATTTGCTCAAAATATACATAGCTTAGCCTACACCTTTATTGCAGCTAAATAAATATTAAGTGGCAATAAAAACAATAAACCATTAAAAGCCATTTGCAAAGGTGAGAAAAGTTCTCATAACTCACAGTCAAGCAATACATCACTGCGGTGTAATTCTTGCCCACATTTTGAGACAGCCTCTTTCTAAAGGCTCGGACAGCATCTTTTGGTCTGGGAACAAAAAAAGGACATTATTTTTAGGTATGAGTCTGAAGAGAATTATATATCATGATAAAAATCAGACACTAGTTTATATAATACTTCACCAGAGGCAAGTTATAATACATATATCCTTTCAAATTGATTATATGACTTTTGATCACAGCAGTAGGGAATTACTTTTACATATTAATGGTAACAAAATTTCAATCATATAGAAAATGAAACCAAATCTGACTGTCAATGACACATTCCATGTAAAAACTGAAGTTGTTCTATTAAAAGGTTTCCCACAGAAAACATAGAGACTAGAAGTGTTGTTTTAACTATGATAAGCAAAATACAGATATATGACTTGTGATTTAATTTCTAGCCCTCTGTGATTTTTTTGCAAGTAGAAATACATAGTGTCTCAAATCAGACTTTGGATGATATGCTTTCATTTAACAACTTAGCTGGTCATTTAATCAAACAGGTTCCCTTCTCATTAGCGTAGGCAGTCATGATATTCCACGCATCTCTATCCCTCATTGCTTTCAGTATGTCTATCTCTCGTCCTACTTTTAGCCACTTTTTTAATCCATCCACCATCTTCTCATGCTGTTTCCCCTACTGCGTTTTCCTTTAATCATTCCAGTTGTAACAAGATTATCTAGTTTCTCTCATCTCATCAAAAGGCCAAAAAAGGTTGCCTGGTCTTTAAGTGCTTTATTTATGAGTGATCTTGTGTCAGCTTCTTGTAACACAATTTTGTTTGATTTCTTTGCAGTCCATGAGATTCGTAGAATTCTCTGTAGGAAACACAATTCTGTTGCCTCCAGTATCATTTGAAACTGTTTTGAAATATGCCAGGCCTTGCATTCATACATCGGAATCGGTTCAATATAGCACTCCAGGGCTCTTCTTCTTGTGTGAATGGAGATGTGTTTATTTGTTAGTACTGATTTCATTTTCTGGAAACTCTTTTTTGCTTGAGCTATCTTTGATGCAATTTCGTTGCTGTTGCGTCTTTCAACCTAAGTAGATGAAATGATCCCTTTGCTTGAGTTTATTCCCAATGATAATATGTTGATTTGCGGGCACTCATTATTTCAAGTGACAAACATTAATTTTGTCTTTCAATTCCAACCCTCTCTTTTTGCTTTCTTCTTCAACAATGTCTAATAATTGTTGCACAAGTCTTATTTATTTTCTGCAATTAATATAGTGACATCAGTATATCTCAAGTTGTTTATAATGTACATAAGTATATCTCAAGTTGTTTATAATGTACCCTTCTACTTTAATTCCTGGGTATCCTAGGTTTCGCATTTAAAACCATTTTTAAGTACAGAGAAAAGATCTGGGGAAAGTACACATTCGTGTCGGATACCAAGCTTAACTTCGCTTGTATTTACATCAAAATATACATTCAAATAGTTAAATTTTTTTTCAATTCATAACCTTTATGAGTTAGTTTTTCTTCACTCTGAAAATAAACAAAGGCAAACTAAAAATACACAAATATTAAAAGAGTGACAAAATAAATTCATGGATTTATATAAATACCCTTCATCTGTTTCATTGATGACATCACAAACTTCCATATACAAAGACCAATTTTCTGTTGCATGGAGACCATCTGTGGCTTGTTCTGCAATTATAGTTCAAATATATTTTGGATGGATATTTGACTATAACTGTCATTAACACTTTCAATCAAAATTTATAGCATGTTCCTTATTGATCCTTGTTATCGTTAAAAGCTAAAATTATGTAGGTTTTTCTTTTAAGCCTGAGCATAAAATAAAAGCTTAAGATGGATAGGAAGATTGTGTCTTGATAAACTGTGTGCCCTTGAAAGGCTTGGTGGAATCTAATCTAGTTTAAATTTGAAAAATGAACTTAAAATTAAAAAATTCAAATCCACGTTGCAGATATCAGGAATTTGACTTTAATGACAAAATTAGGTTAGCATGAGAAGTAAACTAGATTTCATAATAATAGTAGTGGTAGTAGTAGTAGTAGTAGTAGTAGTAGTAGTAGTAGTAGTAGTAGTAGTAGTAGTAGTAATAATGATAATAATAATATACTACATTTTTGTAGCACACTTCCAATTTCCAAGACAAATAATGCTCAATCAGTCAATGTGCTTTACAATCAAATGGGCCAGGCTTATTATAACTAAATAAAAATATTAAGAATAAAAATGAAAGAAATATAATATGCAAAGAACTCGACAATTCCGCAAAAGACATGAAAATGTTCCTAAATCTCGAAACTATCGCTGTACATACTGATATTGTTTCAGCATAAATTTGAAAATTTCTATGTACTGATGATGCTCTCCTGATTGCCTTTCAAAGATTGTTTCAAACTTCAAGACCTAATTGTTGAAAGGACTGTTAACCAAACATTTGTAGTGTCTGTTTCTAGTACATTAAGGATAGTTTTATCAGATGAAGATCTAGATCTAGAATATCTTAAAACAATCAGAGAGAGTATCTTACTTATCTATTTGACAAATCAAATTCGGACAGCAAATTCGAGTCACTCAGAATGTTCAGCCTGCCTATGTGATGAATTTTTTTTTTAGCCTAGCTGCAACTTGGTATATATGCTAGTCTTTTGGGGAGAGATGCTACAAAGCATTACAGTAATAAACTTTGGATACATGCCTTGAGGTGTTCGGGTCTTGGTTCCAGTCTCATTTCAATAAATGCATTGAGGCAAAAAAAAAAAAAAGCAGCGTTATGTAACAGTCTGTGAAAGGAATGCATTTGTTTCAAGCACTTCAATTTTATTTGTATTGTAAATTTTGAATTTAGAATTAAATCTAGATTGTAGATCTAGATCTATAACCATAATGTTTCATAGAACTCTAAAGGGTTGTGTTTGGTGCGGCAGAGGCCATTTAGGATAAGAAAACATTTCATCAATTCATGCATCATGATTCTGCTTTCTTTCAGGCCGATGTCATTATTTGGATCTAGAGAGTTGCCGATGGCTGCGGGGTTAGAGCATCCGCCCCGATAACTAACTGTTAGTCTAGTAAAATTTATCTAGGATCCGATTGAAGCTTAATCTCGATATGCCACATCAAAATTCACTTATAGAGGATGGACTATTTCAAACAACAAATCCCTGGATCTGAAATCTAGATCGGGGCTTTGATAATTTCAGTTGGAACTGATCGATGTCTTGTTTCACACGGCGTTATTGTGTAAATGAAAAGAAACCAAAACGTCTCACAAAAAGATATGGAACTATGATTATCCAACATAGCAAGAAATGATAAAAAGCCAGATTAACGTACCAATAAGTTGTCCCACTGGCGTTGCAAGTGGATTCCCATGACCAAAAATAGCAGCCATTTTGATAAACTTGTTTCTATTCTGCTACAGTTAATCGAGTCCAAATAATTATATGAACAAAACCACAAATGTCATGCGAATGTAACGTTTTAGGGCTTCTTTTGGACCATGGCACACCCGCAAAAAGACAAAGTCATTAAAATCTGTTTGTAAAAAAACGTTCTCCAAGAAATGACTGAATAAAATAGGTCTAAGATTAAAGAAAGATAAAGAAAAAATTCTATTTAACAAAAAACAACAATAACTGGCTCAACCGATTAACGATACTAATGATATAATAATCGAGCTCGTACTTCGTCACTTCCTGTTTTTATTATCAATATCCTATGCCTAAAATCACCTCACACAAAGGGAACTTTCGAACAAAAGGCCTATTTAGCCTGAAACTCGTGACCTTCCCTACCTATACTGTTGTTGTTCTTGTTTTTCTACCCCCTTCCCTCTTCTGTCCCACTACTACTACTACTACTACTACTACTACTACTACTACTACTACTACTACTACTACTACTACTACTACCACAACCACCACCACCACAACTACAGCTAATGTTACCGATAATAATAATAATAATAATAATAATAATAATAATAATAATAATAATAATAATAATAATAATAATAATAATAATAATAATAATAATAATAATAATAATAATAATAATAATAATAATAATAATAATAATAATAATAATAATAAAGATGATGATGATGATAATAATAATAATAATAATAATAATAATAATAATAATAATAATAATAATAATAATAATAATAATAATAATAATAATAATAATAATAATAATATTTAGCACAGGTCATTAAAAATGGTTCGCACTATTGCGTTATTTAAAAATTATGTGAAAATTAAGTGAGAAAGAACTGGATAACTCCGGGAGAATAGTGTCTTGCAAAGTTACAGAGACAAAAAGAAAATTTAGATTAAAAAAAAATTTCAACAGCGAAAACAAACAAAGACAAAGCAAAAACGAAAAAAAAACCAAAACCCATATGAATAAACAAAGCAAAAGAAAACAAACAAACCTACACGAAAATTTAAAGAAACAAACAAACAAGAAAATCAGTTTAACAATAACCGATCCCAAGTGGCTTTTCAGATGTTAGATTAAAACATTAAAATTGAGACTCTTTATAGCCTGCAGCCGTTTAAATAAGTTGATATCTAGTTCTTGATTCTCTGATTGGCTGAAATAGAGAGGTATGAATGCCCTTTGAAACATCATGCAATTGATAGAGTTCATGATAATGAGCAAAAGAATAGTCTTAAAATGAACGGAAGCTGCGAATTTACAGATTTAACTATAACGGGGTTTTAGGTCATTCAGAAAAATTAGCATCTTCACACTCTTTAGCATCTCCTTTACTCGTCTCCACATTTTAACATTAAGTCCCCTTATGCTTATTGCATCTAAACTATTTTTTCACTTGCTTTGGTTACTTTTTGTTTAAAAATCAATGGTTATATTAGATTAAAAAAAAATCTGCCCTTGAATCTTTTCTTTGTTTATTACCATCCGAAATAAACGATTAAGGTAGGCGTTATGCTCTGCTTGTCGAGCTTTGGCATAGTGAGTTGGGCTGACGAGGTGTGACAGCACTGCTGCACAGGCAGAAACATTTTCATTACAAATTATTCTTTGAATTCTGTTTCAAACAATTAAAAAAAAATTTTTAATTCAACTATATTAAAGATGACTGGGAAAGTGGTAGTATTCCTGATCCATGCAATAGCCGGAAAGTAAAATTTAAAAATGTGCCTATTGTTTTCACCCTGAGTAGAACTGAATGAGTATTAAAGCCCGAATTTCGGCAGACGAAATTTGAGCACAGATGCGACATTTCTGGATGTAATGGAAAATAGTACTTAATACCCAAACTGATTTACCGAAGTCGCATTATGTTGAATTAATACCTTAAAATAAAATATGAAATACAGAGAAAAATAAGTCGCATAATAAGACTTAGCAAAAAGATTTTAGAGTGAGGCTTAATTAGAATGAAAGCTGATGGAAAGTATAATTCTTTATTATAACAAGTTCAAATTCTTGAATACAAGGGCTACATGTGAAATAAATACTCTATGACATTAGACACCTGCCTTATAATATTCCTCCCGTTTTTATTTATTTATTTATTTTTTTTTTAGATTTTGCCAGATTTGGTTTGAAAAGTGTATCAATATTATATTGGAGTCGGCAGCTAAATTTTGCCATATAAGATTATTATATTGGATTCATAAATAATCATAATACGGACTGGGAGCTACTGATCTTTGTGAGAAGTACCAGTCAATCGGTGTAATGCACCATTACACATCACATTACCGTCGTACCACGCTAGGAATATCTTACACACTATTTTCAACTGTTGCTATAGAATTTGTAAATGAATAGATAAAGCAGACGATAACGTGAAGAGTTTTTCTGCCTTTAAATTTTGTTTTAACTTTATCAGCAATCTTTTTTTGGCATTACCTATTATTATAAAACTGGACACAATCTGTAAAGATCCACATGCCTACTTAATTTTACGACCATCGAAGTACTTCATTATACATAAATTTATAACTACTCGACTCAAAAATGCAGCTTTGATGATAAACCATCTTTTTGAGTTTTTGAGTGCGTTTAGCCACTGGTAAAAAAAGGATTAAGAATAGACGTAACAAGTATGTCGTATTTCCTATTTCTATCACCCAACAATCGTGGGATTTCTCCTGAATAATCACACGAATACAATCAAAAGAGAGTTCTCTATTTTTTGGCATTTGTCCCATTAATAAGTGAATTTTTTTCATATTTTTTTAGACCGTCTCATAATAAGTTGTATAAATATCAACAAAGAGAAATAACTAAGAAAAGCTGCATTTATACTACACTGCAACATTTGTTAGAGATATCTTTTGTCAAACAGCAGGAACAGGAAGAAACAAGGCAGAAAAAGATGCGAGTACAGAAATAGCAGGGAACAAACAGGTACAAGTCGTTACGAAAAGGAAAAAAGATAAGTCGTAATGTAGATATAACTACTAAATTATACAAAACTCAACTCTAAAAAATGCACTTGTATTCGCAGAGGAGCATGAAAGGAAACACAAAGTATTATAAAAGGAAAAAGGACTTCTTAACTTAATGTCATGATACTTCGTACTTCAAAAATGACGCCATCATCATCATTTGGTAAGGTGAGGAGATGTCCCGATGTGTAAGTTAGACAATCCCATTCGTGATCATCATCGACAAATTGGACAGTGTTTCTGATGAGTCCCCGCGGTATGCAGATGAATTCATGCCTGGAGCTACACTCTCTAGTTTCTTAGCACCACATGAAGACTCGATTGCGCCTTAATGATCAGCTCAATTCTCAAATGCACTCTCTATCAAGCCATTTCTCTATTGACTCATCACCTCTACAAATGGAGGTCTGTTCTGTATTGAACTCTACAACTTACAGCGAAAGTAATTAAGGCGCATTGCTCATCTCGTGGTTGACCCTCTTATGAGAGCCAATCTTTACATAAACCACTCTGAACATTAGCCTCAGGTGGTTTAGGGTATAATATGGCTGTGTCTTCATTCAAAGGGCATTGTTTTAATTCACAGCCTACCTGGATTAGCCGGTTGTATCTGTCTGTCAAAAGAAAGCTGTCGTTCAAACCTAGCACAGCGACTCCCATACCACCAGGGGAGACAGCAAGAGATTCTCCTCCCAGAACCTCGGGAAGGTTCAGTTACTAAGGCTTGCTGCGCAGAGTTAACACAAGACTTTCACTGAAACATGGGACCCATCCGCGCGATTCTGTTCTGCGCTATAGTTGGCATTGGTAAGTGCTTTGATGAATTCAAGATGCTCTGCAAAATTTAAAGTTTTACTGCATTATGATTTTCAGAATCAAAGTTATCAAAATGATAAAACTTGGTGATTGTTCCATATTTTTACATTTTATTAAATAATCTAAGAATCGATGCCTCTCGTGCTCATTCTCTCTCTCTCTCTCTCTCTCTCTCTCTCTCTCTCTCTCTCTCTCTCTCTCTCTCTCTCTCTCTCTCTCTCTCTCTCTCTGTCTCATACAATGTGATATTACTTTATGAATAAATGATGAGTTTTTTTTTTGCCGATCAGGAAACACAAAAACATGTAATGGTGGTTTTGAAGCTTCACAATTATTCATCTAAAAATATCTCCTCTACTTTGCAGAGAGTGAGTTACTTCTATTACAAAACAGGAGATGCTGCGAATTTTTTTAAATCAATGACTACTCAGATCCATTAACCACAAAGATTCATAAATCAAATACCCTTTTTACGACGAGTGCAAAAAAAAACAAACAAACCAAAAACCAACAAATTATAATTGTTTATTGAATTAAAAAAACGAACAAACAAGAAACATTGATAATTTTTATCTCATATTTTTACCGTTTCTTTGTATGTAAAGCATTCAGCACTGAGGGAAGCCAAATACAACAAACCAAGATCAAGGTACGTTGTTAAATGAAGTTCTTTATATAAAACATTTCATAGTCAACCAATCAAAATATGATTGATATCACAGAATCTGATTTGTATTTATCTGAAGCAACGCTTTGACATTGATTGAACGTTATTTTAATCAAAGCTGTGTAACTTCCTCTGAAATAAAGCGTTTACCACTATGCTCAACTACTCTGGCCTTGCTTTTGTTCAAACCTTATTGTCATAACGATACTATATTCTCAGATACAAGAAAACCCAAAAATGTTTTGGAAATATCCTAGAAAGTATACAAACAAAGAAAACTGTGTACTCTTACAGTTTAAGACTACATACAAATAAGATAAATCCGCACGATTTAAGCAAATTTACCTAGACTTGGCTTTGCCAAGGATACAAAACTATAACGTACAATTATTTATCATGACAAGAATAAAGACATAACGTTCTGATATCACGTAAAAAACGAATGAATTTACCCAATATAAACCGCTGTCTCTCATGGACGTAAAGAAATAAAATAATTTGCATTACTTAGCGATAAGTACAGATAAAATTAATAAAATAAAAAACTGATGTTATCTTCGAAAATTGTAAACAAAAACTTTTGGACCATATTACGAAGTTACGAACACCAGTCATCAGTTTGCATGTTTTAGACTCTAAACGACGAGGTTGCTTTTCCTTCTTAAGATTCCTTTAATCACAATTCAAAGAGCACTAAGTTTAAAAACTTGGAGAATGAAGGTTATCTTGACTTTTCACAAGTTTTCTTTAAAAGTTGCAAATATGCCTTAAGCCTTGTGCATCAGAAATAGCTCATTAGTAATTAAGACCTAAACCAAAAGTAAGAAAATTAATGTAAAAGGTAAATTGAACCTCTACCTTTTTTAAAGTATATAGCAGTTGGACTTTATTATTTCAAGCCTGAAAATATTTAAATTTAGCATGGATGACTTTTGTCTTCAGTATGAGGCTAACTGCTTTAGTTTCATCGCCTATATGTTTGTTGACCAAAGCATCCGTGTTAAAAATCAAATCTAGAAACAACTATTTTTTCTCATGAATATCGAACGATGCCAGTGGAAGCCTTGATTTCAAAACAGCCTATGATGAGAGCAATTGAGATTTTAGCACACACAAAGAGCCTCGCACTTATTGGTCAGGAGTTACTGAATGAGTCAATGTTTATAACGTGAGAATTGATAACCCGGCAAAATGCAGTGCTGGACAAAATTTTTTTTATTTCTACCCTTACATACTCTAATTATTTACTCTCATAACCCTTCATCTCGAGTTTGGTAAAGTAGGCTAGTAAAAGAAGAAAATAGAAAATAAAGCAGCCAATGGTCTTTGTAGGAAATACATGTTTTATCCAAGATTTATCGGATATTTTAAATACAGATATAATTCTAACCAATACGCGGAGATTTTAGGGAGTGTAGGTGGACATGATAATTATACCTTTTCTCTGACCACTTTTTTGTTTTTAATCTCCCCTTGCTCCCCCAGGAGAACAAGTTATGCGAAGATTGCCGCGCATTCGTCCAGGATATGGACGACATGTTCCTCGGACCCGGCATGGAGGTACAAACAAGGACGGAAAAAATAAGCTCTAACAGAAAACACATTGTCTAAATAGAGACAATAATTGTGGCCTTAGTTATGTCGCTTTTTAGCTTTAACAAGTTTAATTGTTTGGGAATAAACAATGAGTTCGCATGGGTTTGACTTGCGATATATTACTCTCAAACAATTCTTGAATATGGATACCCAGAAAAGGTACTAAAGGAAAAAAAATCCTAAGATCAAACTATTCAGTGGCATCGTGGGTTAAAGACGAAATAATTCTAAGTTTTACTAATAAACTGAGATTTTAAAGCCCAACACATATCCAGCTTTTTTTTTCTTTTACCTCCTCATCCATTTGATGACTAGTGAACAATAAGGTTATGACCTGATATCTAACTTCCCAGTTCATGTAAGATATAACAAACTGATTATGTTGCGTTACACCAGTACTTCTGATCTAGTCAAAACTGCATATTTTTTAAACAATAATAATATTGTTATAAAAAATGTGGGCGTACCTGAGAGCAAAATAAAACAATGGCGAACAAAGAATATTTTCCCCCAGATCATATGAACACATGTAATGCTTGTCACATTTTTCCAATTTTCCATCTTTTCCATGACGACCATATTGAAGTAATTATGATGTTGGAGACAATGATGATGATGATGATGATGGTAAAAGAGATGTCATCATAATAATATTGATACCAATAATAATGATGATGGAGGTGATGATAATGCTGATGGATGGTGATGGTATTAATATAAAAAACATAGTGGTAAGTATAATGAGAACGATGATAATTATAAAAAGATTATTTTGGTAAAGTTGATAAAAATTGTGACGCTATAACACACCTCGATTCCCAATTTTTCAGATTAACCTTTTTTCTTCGGTTCCAGGAAAACATCATGGAGCGTGTGGAGAAGATGTGCGTGAGGCTACCAAAGAAAGTTGGCAAATTTGTAAGTTTCCCAAACCTGCATGCTGAAAAGATATCACAGTATTTTTTAACAGTCTAACAGGAACGTAGAGCGAAGCGATAATGAAGAAGTAACAATGCCATTACTGTTTTCCTTCAACGTACTTCCGCCCTCCTCGGCATCATCAATTTTTCATAATCTAACCTATTCTTGTCATCATCAAGGCCATCATAACCACTTAGCTAAGTATCGCCGTCAACATAACCTTCGCTAGCATTTTTTTCATCATAACTTCTATTTAATGTTATACACATCATCATCATTATCATCATCATCATCTACATTATCATCATCATCAACAACACCATCATCATATATTATCGTTGATCTACATCAGTATCGTAATTAGAATCACTTCTACCAATATTACAACGTACTTTGCTATCTTTTTCCTTCCTCCTCATTAGCGTTGTCACTATAATCTTCCTAATATTCATCGACATTTTATGAAAAATAATTGTCAACATTAATTCTATTAATACTTCTTGTTTTCACTTTGTCCCCTTTTTTTCTTCTCGAATTCCTTTCGCTCCCCTTTCTATGCTTTCCCTTTATCTCCTTAGTTTGATTTCCCTCTTACTTCTCTCTGCCTTCAGTGTGATGAAGTGTTCACAGACTGGATCGAGAATGCTTTCAAGTTTGTCGACAAGCTCGCAGTATGTTCCTTTCTAGTTCTCAGTTCTTTATACAGAAAATCATCAAAGAATAAACAAAATAAGCAAAACAAAACCAACTAGTTCAAGTTTCTAAAATGAGGAAAACAGAAGGGTGGATTTAAAACAGGATGATTTGATTCACCCTATTGAAACCTACAAATGTATTCAAGACCTTAGACTGACTTGCATCTGAGGGTGCTTATTGTTAAATATGTAACTGAATCAATACTAAAAATCCCTTTCAACGTTTCTTACCCATTAGTAGATACAAAAAAACAAAAAACAAAAAAACAAACAAACAAAAAAACAACAACACTTCAATGTGTTCTTATTTACCAACTAAATATGCTATCAAAGTTTCTTTATTTCTCTTTTTAAAGACAAAACCAGAAACAGATTCAAAACTCCCTTCTATATTTTGTGAATATATAAAAAGTCCCGTGGTGTTTTCCAGAATCCTGATGTTATCTGCAACACACTGCCTTTCTGTGGTAATGATGAGGAACTTATCCTAGAGGTATGATCGACATGTTATAAGCTGCATAACCAGAGAGCAATTAAAAATACTCACTGAACGATCCAGAGCTATGATAACTGGAATAAGTATATCAAATGAGGCAGGAAGAATAAAAGAATCTTCAATGCAGTATGATCAATAAGCATTTAGGAAAACAAGTTGGGAAAGACCGAGAAGAGAGAAAAGTGACGCGATATTTATGGAGTGAAAGAAAAAAAAAAGAGAAAGGGAGATTAGGATAGAGAGACAAGACTATAGAAAGATAGACGAATTAATAGAAGGTAGAGGTGGGGAGATTATGTCTTTCACTACCCCTACCGAAATCCCCTTCCCATCTCTATTGTCGAAACTCCATCCTTTACTTATGTTTTTTTTTGTTCTAGTTTGATTTTCGCAAACTCTAGCCACCCATACCGATCTGTTTGTCTTTGCCTGACCGTCACTTACTGATGGTTAGCGACTGCTTTAACTTTTCTTTCCCCTAGATTTACGGGATTTACTATATATATATACATACCTACATACAGAGAGAGAGAGAGAGAGAGAGAGAGAGAGAGAGAGAGAGAGAGAGAGAGAGAGAGAGAGAGAGAGATAGAGAGAGAGAAATAAAGAGAGAGGGAAAAAGATGGATAGATAGATAGATAGATTGATAGATAGATAGATAGATAGAGAGAGAGAGAGAGAGAGAGAGAGAGAGAGAGAGAGAGAGAGAGAGAGAGAGAGAGAGAGAGAGAGAGAGAGAGAGAGAGAGAGAGAGAGAGAGAGAGAGAGATAATGAAAAAAAAAGATAGAGAGGTGTGCTATTTTAATGATATTGGTGGGTAACTAAAATATTGCAATTGTACATGATTGAATTGAAACCTTCGGAATGAGCTTTGCCTCTTAAATATTTCGTTACCAAATACCTACGATAAGAAAGATGGGGCTAATAAAATAATGCTAGAAATACTACAGAGCAACAAATGCAGAGGCCATTTAACTAAGCTTACAAGTTAAAAAAAATGCTTAAAAAAATTGTTTTTAAACATGAATTACCAATGGAAATGAATATTAAAGCACTGCAAAGCAGCATGATCCTTACATTTCCATCTTTAACGTGTCTTCACAATGCCACCAACAGCAGCAAGTGACAGACAACGTGAAAGAAGGACCTGTCTGTACTCTCTGTGAGGAAGTGCTTGGCCAGATCACATCTCTTGTGACGGACAGGCGACTTCAGGTAATCTGTAAATCACTGCAATTATTTTGTGGTCTTCACAATAATTAATTTATTTAAGACAACCAAGAGAATAATAAGAGAACATATTATAGTCAGGAAATTCGGTAGGAGTCTCTACGTTCTCATGTCGTTATTGCTGAAACTGGTAAAATAATGAATTCAAATAATTTAATACAATGATTCCGATGAATTTGACAGTAATTATTAAAAATGGATCAAAAATATAATTTTGCTAATGGTTATGATACAAGGATTAGTGTTCAAATAGAAAAAGAAGTGGAAAAAGTCTGAATAATAATAATAATAATAATAATAATAATAATAATAATAATAATAATAATAATAATAATAATAATAATAATAATAATAATAATAATAATAATAATAATAATAATAATAATAATAATAATAATAATAATAATAATGATCTTAATTTTTTGCAATAAATCCGCAGAATGCATCGAGCTTGATACGTATTTCTGTTTAGTAATTGAAACAACTTTTCTAATCTTGTTTTTCAGTCTGACATTGAGGATTTCATGCAAACATTCTTGTGCGCTTACCTACCTACACCTCTCAGCGGAATGGTGGGTGATTTTTAAAAAAAAAAATAGTTCAATTGGTTTAGGCTTTAGAACCACAGTGATTCCCGAGTTAAATCCAGATTCAGACTTTCGCTTATTTCTCAAAGGTCTAATGTCTGCGCTAGGCTTAAGTGTACTGACACAAGGCACATTTTGTTCGACAACCAACAAAATATACTAGAAATAAACAGGCTTTCAAATGATCAGTCGTGTGATTTAAACCCAAGCTTCTTCAGCCAAACTTAAATAATGAGCTTTTTTATTACCTTGAAGCTACATGACTCTCGTATATAAAATACAACATACACGAGTACTCTAATACAGTTTGATATAGTGCATGCATAATCTTTCAGCAAAAATTTGCCAACAAAAAATGGCAGTTAATTTAAAACATCTTATAAGATAAACGTGTAATCTATCTTTTCTCAGTATTCAGTAAAATTCAACTTTCGCATTAAAGGTTTCATGTTTTGTAAAAACAGCTTTTTTATGTCAACATTAGTTAACATTTGTATTGCAATAGGTGCATTTATAGTTATGAAAGTCCATACACCCAGAGACATTCACAGTTCATGAGGGTTGGGTTGACAAAACGAGGAGACCATGATTATTGTACTATACCACATTGTCATGGCAACAAAACAGTGTGGATTGTTTTAGGCATGGGCTCGATGCACGGAATAGAATTTATGGATGTCCTTACATTCAGTCAGTTTAGGTGCTGTTCAAATTTGAGGTTTTGGAAAAATTCAATTGTTTTTGATTAAAGTTACACTTATAATTGTCATCTCCTAATCTTGAAATTGGATCAGTTCAATGGAAGCCATCTACTTTTCTTTCGCCTCTAAAACTGACTCTCAAACTTCAGTCCGCACTCTTTAAAAATAGCCTTTTTTGCCTAGCTTCACGAGGGTCATGAAAAGCTTACTGTCCACCTATGTGTATATTCCATACAGTTCTCTATATGACTCTTTATTTACTGCAGTCTTGCTGGGTCCACACTAATGCGCAGATCTGACTCTCCAAATTTAAATCTTTTTTACTCTTTACCTGCTTTTAGCCGATATATCAGTTCAAAAACCTATATAAATGTACTTTTTGCCGATATATCGGCTCACTCATACTGGCTATACATTACATTGCTCTTTACAATTAAGAAAATTAATTCGGTCGAAACCCATAAAATGATAAAGTAGGTAAAGAGTTGACAGACTTGGTTTTAACTAATTATATATACTTTTGAGACAGAAATTAAAGAATAGTTTCTTTCTTTTCGAGCAAAATTTTTTTTATCGTCATGCCTCTTGAAGTGTGGATTTCTTTCTTCTATTTCTCTTTTCTTCGGGGTTTCACAATAGTTTTAGACTCCAGTAATGGAAAGACATTTCCTACCTCTTTGTTTCTTCTCCCAGCTTGGGGCACGCTATACCTCTATGTGGCGTACCTAGAAGTTTAAAGAGGGGTATCCAACAGCCAACTTAGGGTGTTGATTTGAATTTGGAATCATCAGGGGGGACAGTTAATTTTAAACTATGTTGCGCTAATTAAAGTTCATCCTCGAATACCTGAAGATTCAGCTAGCAATATCGCCGTGGCCTCCACGGTTTCTGTCGAGTCTAAGATATGGGATCTTCGCCCTCTACACTCGTTATGACAGGATAGTAGATGAATCCAGAATGTTGTTGGTTATAAGAATTTAGGGCTGGTTATTATAGAAGTAGCAAGTTAGGGTTAGATATTAGATAGAGATATAATGGGATCTTTCAAATATGAAGCTCATAGGTCACGTGTAAAACGAATAATTTAATTAATTTTTGAGTACTTTTGGTCTTTCATTTAAACATAACTGAACTTTAATGAGATATTCAGCCAATAAATCATGAATTAAACAGTAGACCTGCTGCTTTTCGAGAAAACGACTATCCCATAGATTGATTGATGTCTGAGGATGTTGGCTAGTTCTTAAGACAGACGCAGTTTCTTTCGTTCTAATGCCGAATATAAAGACGCGAAATAAACAAACCATTGTAGGATTCAGATCATGCCGAGGGAGTGATTAAGCATTGTTAGGCTAGATAGACTTTAATAATAATTTTTTTAAAATCCCATTTGAACCTATTTTCACCAACCTCTTTCTATTTCAGTGCAAAGATGAGGTGAATTCTGTCCTCGAGACAATTTTCGGCGTGTTGGATGGTACTAAGCTGGTGAGTAATAAGAGCTGAACTTTACTTTTGAAAATTCCTTCAAAACAGTGCCATTCACATGGATGCTCGGATAAAGGTTCAGACAGTGAGCTTGCTCTAACAGGTCTGAGGTTTATTAAGTATTGTCCACACTTGCCCGACCGAGGTGAGAAAAACATATAACATAAATATTTCTTGAGCGAATGAGCTTAGTAAATAGAGAGAAAAAAATTACATCAGTTTTCTAGAATATGATGTGCTCTCTAGAAAGCAATATCTAGAGAGTTGTGCCTTTAAAAAAAGAATCACACAATTATGCATTTATGATATTCAATTAAAATTCAAGCTCAGACCTATTGCTTTTCAAACAATTACACAGCATCAAAGTTTTTTTTTTTAATTTTCGTATCGATAGTTTTGAAATGTGCACTAAGTAACAAAAAATGTAATGACCAAATTGAATTCGTCAACTAATCCAACTTGTTAAAAAATGTCGGACTATCTTTACGACACTACATCAAAATATTTTTCTTGCCACATGTCTCTAGCGATATTTCTATTTTGATCTTTACATTCGCTTCATTTTTTCCCCTACAAGGATTCCAAAATCTTTTGCTCAGCTTTTGGCCTATGCCAGGGCCCTGGGCCAGCGAGACGAGTTCTATTGGAGAAGGTCCTCTCACAAGCTAAACTCTTCCACAAGATGGTGCAGAAATACTCCTCCCTGCTGCATCACGTGATCGACCAGGACTGGACTCCAGTGCTCACCAGCGCCATTCATGTGATCAGCAACAAACAGCCGAAGGTATGGAAGCGTTATACACAGTTTTTCCCCTTATAGCCTATTCCTTATGCCCAGACATTTTTTACTCGATGCGCCCGAACTACGGTGATTACCATTCATCACATTTGTTATGCATTATGGCATAAAAGGTCCGCTGAAAGGTTTGTTTGAATAAAGCTGATCAAAATTTGCAGATTAACCGCTTTTTTTTCTTTGCCGCTTCATTTTCCATAAATATTTCTCAAGTTCTGCGTGTTCCCCTCCACGGACTTTCCCGCCTCATTGTCTCTTATTCATTTTTTTATCTTTTCTTTCTGTGTTTTTGCATGTCTTTGTGTTATTATCATCATCCACAGTCTCATCTTCAAGATTGTCACATAATCTTGTGACAGAAATTCTAGTAGTAGTAGTAGTAGTAGTAGTAGTAGTAGTAGTAGTAGTAGTAGTAGTAGTAGTAGTAGTAGTAGTAGTAGTAGTAGTAGTGGTAGTGGTAGTAGTAGTAGTAGTAGTAGTAGTAGTAGTAGTAGTAGTAGTAGTAGTAGTAGTAGTAGTAGTAGTAGTAGTAGTAGTAGTAGTAGTAGTAGTAGTAGTAGTAGTAGTAGTAGCAGCAGCAGCAGCAGCAGCAGTAGTAGTAGTAGTAGTAGTAGTAGTAGTAGTAGTAGTAGTAGTAGTAGTAGCAGCAGCAAATTTAGATATAGAGGAGGCAAACCACTGGGTTAATTATAAGTAAGAATTATAAGAGCTAGAATCTTAGGAAGTGCTCAGCAGTGGTTAAGATAAGGCTTTAAATGAAAATGATTGAAAATGCTTGAGTTGGTGGGATTAGAACCATCGATTTATAGATGCTTCGGCACCCATCGCCTTGTCACTCAAAGAGAACATAGCTTATACCAATACGCCTCTACGCTCCCTTTCAAGAATTTTCGGTCATTTTCACTTAAAGCCTTATCCTAACCACTGCTGAGCACTACTTAAAATTCTAGCTCTTATAATTCTTACTTAAAATAGTAGTAGTAGTAGTAGTAGTAGTAGTAGTAGTAGTAGTAGTAGTAGTAGTAGTAGTAGTAGTAGTAGTAGTAGTAGTAGTAGTAGTAGTAGTAGTAGTAGTAGTAATAGTAGTAATAGTAGTAGTAGTAGTAACAACAACAGTAGTAGTAGTAGTAGTAGTAGTAGTAATAATAATAATAATAATGATAGTAGTAGTAGTAATAATAGTAGTAATAGTGATAATCATAATAATAATAATAATAATAGTAGTAGTAGTAATAATAATAATAATAATAATAATAATAATAATAATAATAATAATAATAATAATAATAATAATAATAATAATAATAATAATAATGATGATGATGATGATTTTGACAAAATATTGATTCACTATGATTAAGAATATTTCTTGTTACTGCATCCTCAAGATCTGGACAAGAGAATTTCACACTTTGTAACATATAAACGTTATATTCCCTTTCACTTCTCTAGATATGACATTTGCAATATATGATGCTTTTGATCTTTTGTGTTGTTTAACAATCTTATTTTTATTATATGTTTCATACAATACAGGCTACTGAAGGCGATGGTCCATTGTGTGATATGTGTGAGGGGTTTCTTTCAGATATATCTGCTTTGGCTACCAGCGACGATTTTAGGGTAATTTCATTGTTGTATATTATGGACTACTTTTGTACACTGGAATCGCTCAGTCAGTTTATTGCACAAAAAATTCCATACTAAGGTTTAAAACATATGAAACTGGATAATTTTTAGGACAAAACGTTCTTTCTAAAAAGTGTGTTTTTTAAACTCACAAAGAAAATACGGAGGAAAATTACAGTCAGAACTGATTCTTTCTACCCTGAGCCACCAACTTTCAAATTGCTGAAAGTATTAAATCCACTTTATAAAGTTGATCATTCACCATCCTTTTATATTCGGTGGACATATGATTATTATATTATTTATAATTATATTTTGTGACCTCGATTTTCTGTTCAATTTCTCAGTAACTACGCAGCTATGAAACTTCAAAATCTGCATAACATTTCATCTTTGTTGTCAGAAAATTTCGTGTTTCACAATATATCTATGGTCCAGCCTTAAAAACATTACTTGCTTTATATCCAAGATTCGTATCCATCTAGCCTAAAAAATTTATTCTTTTTCTCCCTCCTCCTCTTTCCCCCCTCACCTCCCCCTTTCCCCCATAAAAAAATTAATTTAAAAATGTATCTAGAATACAGATAACATAAACAATTACCTTCATCGAGACTGGGGTTATTTTTTTTCTTTTTTGGTAATTTTTTTTTTGCTTTAGGCTGGTTGATCTGACCGGTGGGGGCAGAAAAATGAAAATTCTTGATACAATGTCTGAGTGGAAATATAAGTTATGGACCGGCTAGTTTTAGTTATCAGTTTTCTTTACACCTCACTCAGGTTTGATAGATCTGACACAGAGGACCTCAAACCAGATATATACACTATGAAAACATTTAAAAATGCACTAATACCCAGTACTGGCAGTATTCCTTTGCCAAGATTTAATAAAAAAAAGGCCTGCAGGTCACCAGAAAAAGATTAACACCTTGGCAGGACGTACTGCATTAATCCAGGTGCAAAATTTCAACCTTTTTTTTATTTTTCAGAAAGACATTGAGGAATTCACAGAAGGATTGACATGCGCTTTTCTACCTACTCCATTTAACGGAATAGTAAGTGACACACAACTAGGCAATGTTTTTAATTGAGATTATTACTTCGTAAATAAATCAATCCCATTCTAAGAGAGTAAATAAAAAATATGCTGAACATAATTATTGAGTGTATGGGTGTATTGAATTTTTACACAAACGACAAATCAGACCACAAACAAGACAGCCATGACATGAATTTCTAATTCTTTTCTTACTTCTTCTACGTCTTACTTCTCCTCCTACATCTACAACAAGAACAACAACCATAACAACAACTGCTACCGCTACTACTACTACTACTACTACTACTACTACTACTACTACTACTACTACTACTACTACTACTACTACTACTACTACTACTACTACTACTACTACTACTACTACTACTACTACTACTACTACTACTACTACTACTACTACTACTACTACTACTACTACTACGACGACGACGACGACGACGACGACGACGACGACGACGACGACGACGACGACGACGACGACGACTACTACTACTACTACTACTACTACTACTACTACTACTACTACTACTACTACTACTACTACTACTACTACTACTACTACTACTACTACTACTACTACTACTATCAATGCAAGTTAAGAGAACAAGAAAAGAAGGAGGACTAGATAACAGAAATATAAACAAGGAAAGGAATGCATGTTAGAAAGTAACAAATATTTAAATTCTACACATTTCAGTGCAAAGACGAGATCGACAGGTTGACGGATATTTTCTTCGATTTCTTCAGAACCCAGCTGGTAAACACCGATTCTCCTGACGGCCACGCTCTGATCCATTCATAAATTTTCATTCCTTCCTACTCTCTCTCTCTCTCTCTCTCTCTCTCTCTCTCTCTCTCTGTCTCCGTCTCTGCCTGTCTGTCTGTCTGTCTCTGTCTCTGTCTCTGTCTCTCTGTCTCCGTCTCTGTCTCTGTCTCTGTCTGTCTGTCTGTCTGTCTGTTCTCTCTCTCTCTCTCTGTCTCCGTCTCTGCCTGTCTCTGTCTCTGTCTCTGTCTCTGTCTCTGTCTCTCTGTCTCCGTCTCTGTCTCTGTTTCTGTCTCTGTCTCTGTCTCAGTCTGTCTGTCTGTCTGTCTGTGTCTCTGTCTCTGTCTCTGTCTCTCTGTCTCCGTCTCTGTCTCTGTTTCTGTCTCTGTCTCTCTGTCTCCGTCTCTGTCTCTGTTTCTGTCTCTGTCTCTGTCTCAGTCTGTCTGTCTCAGTCTGTCTGTCTGTCTGTCTGTCTGTCTCTCTTTCTTTCTCTCTACGTCTTTCTTTTCCAAACGGGTTCTAGTACTTTTAAAGCCTTATGATTATATCGTTTTTTGTTTGCAAAAGTTTTCTAAGATTTGACATCATAGACTTCATGATATTTACGTTCGTTAAAAGGAAGTTGAAGAAAATAAAAGTTGAGAAATTAATAATGTCTCTATCCTTCCAACTGTGTAAAGTTAGAGTGAAGAGAAGGATAGAGATCGATAATTTAGTGACAAAACTTATATGATGAAATCGAGTCAAATACGAATCTTGATAAAAATTTTTGGTTTTAATTTGAAATAATTTCTAGATTCACATGCAACTTAACATAAGATTCTGTAACAGCGTTTCATTTTATTTTTTAGCTATAGATAGTCTTTACAACGCTCTTCATTATTATCTTACAATTTAATTTTAGATAAACACAAATTCTTAGATAGGCTTTTGAAACGAAGTATTTATTTTCACAAGCAATCCATTTTTTTGTAAAGTCATTTTAAGTTTTAGTTTCATTAGACACATATTGCATCGTTGGATACCCCCTATAAATTGACTTTTGATCAAATTCTAAGAACAAAATCGTGCTGTTATTTGTTAATCAGGTGAGCGACAACATCTGTAAGATCATCGGGTTATGCGCCCCAGCAGATGAGCTTTTGCTCAAGGTCGGCCAAGTTATCACCAACTCCAAGGTCAGCAGTGGTCTCAGTCACGTGGTGCAGCATGTGACACAACAAAACTGGTCGCCTGTCCTCAGACACTTTGAGCCAGTCCTGAAAAAAGCAGTGGCACCAGTAAGCAAACTTTGTTACAATTAAGTAAACTTTATCCAAAAAAAAAAAAAAAAAATCCACTAAATACATCTAGGCAATTTTTTAAGAATGATCAGCTGATTGTGTAAATTCCAAATCTATTTATAGATCCTTTTAAACCCTCATTTTCATATACTTGCAATTTTATTTATTCCCCCCTCCCCCCTTGACGCATCCTCGTGAAAGAAAAAAAAATCAATGTTACAGAGAAATCATAGCCCTTTATGATATAACTAGAAACTGACAGGGATGACAAAACTAATAAAATAAAATAAAATAAAATAAAAATGAGTAAGCAATTTAAGACCTCCGATATGTTTCCTCTCCCTTGATTTAAAGGATACAACTTGCTTGATGGGGCATTGAAATGGTTTAAGAAACACAACAATCGCCAACTTAGTGGCATAAGATTCAATAAAGAACAGCTGTGCACCTATTATATTGACGGTATGATTTTAAATTAACTCATGATACCACTTCCTTGATCAAAAGCTTGTTTACTGATTCTAAACAACACGCCGCTCATCACAGTTCACCAGCAACACTGTACTAAGCGTTTTTAAAAAAAAATATTAGGGACTTAGGACTAATTTGCTATTATTGGACGCTTTGCGCTGTAAATAAACCGCACGACTTGATTTGCCGAGGTTCAGAGGGGCCAACTTTTCTGATGACAGTGCATTATCTAATTTTGCTTAAAATCAGCAATGACATTACATATTTCCTCAATATTTAACAGATTCACCTGTTTTTCGAAAGAAAGTACCCGTAGTCATCAACGCTCCAGTCTTTACTTATTGCAAACTGTGTCGCAAAGTAAGCAAATTCGTTTCTAAAGCTTGAATTAGTCTCAGTAGTATGTCAGCCACGTTAATTTTAGGGAAACAAATTTGACACATGATTAGTGGTGCACAGGAACTTTTCCGCATTACTGAAAAGATTTTTTTTTTCTGGTTTCTACACAATGGAACGTAAACTTGTAGTCTTGCTTGATTCTGTTTTCAAACAATAACTATTACATCTCTCAGAAAGTTGTGGCGGAAGATGTTAAAGAGAGTCCTCAGTGCACCTTGTGCAAAGAAGTGATGGGACAATTTGAAGCCGTTTTCGCCAATTCCGAGCTGAAGGTAAGAATAAGAATTGTATTGTTGAGTTATTGTCTAAACTTTTGACGAGAATGAGGGAAAGAAAAAATAGAAAAAAAAAAAAGCAGCGAGGGAGGGAGGGAGGGAGGGAGAGAAAGACAGAGAGAGACAGGGTCAGAGAGGGTCAGAGAGAGAGACAGGAAGCATAGTTGAGAAAGAAAAATTAAGAGAGAGGAAAAGAGAGAAAGAAAAAGAGGAGGAGGAGGAGGAGAAAAATCCCTTTTCTTGAATGTAACTGATAGAGAATTCAGGGACGTTGAACAATTTGTAAAATAATTCAATGTTGAGAGAGGAGGAAAAAATTGGGATAAACATAAACTTTACACTTCCCAGGTTGTATAGAATCAGTAGTGATATAAAGCTACCTTTACTTCTTGAAAAAGTACAATCTATGTTTCTAAAATAACATTTTACTATTATAAGATGGTGAATTATACAAATATTGCTATTAAGACAAAAATTTGGAGCTAAGTTACCAGAATAGGAGCGTTAATTTTTTTTTAAATGTATATTACTTCTTTCTCCACAACCCAGGCTGACGTTGAAAGAATATCTGAAGGCATAATGTGTACTTTTCTACCTGGTGACCTGGGCAAACTGGTAAGTGAAATTAAAAAAAAAATAATAACCGTAACTGTTTCGTTAGGTATTTTTGAGAATGATATGATAATATTTATTGTATACTTCTTTTTTTTCTACAATGATTTTAAGCCAGCTACAAAGCTGTCTGTTCTGTTGATTGAGGGATCACTTGTGCAATTATTAACTCGGTAAATTATGAACTAAATGAGAAAGTGTAATTAAAATATCGTAACCAAGGATTGATAGTTTCACATTATTATTATTATTATTACTATTATTATTATTACTATTATTATTATTATTATTATTGTTATTATTATTATTATTATTATTATTATTATTATTATTATTATTATTATTATTATTATTATTATTATTATTATTATTATTATTATTATTATTATTATTACTATTGTTGTTGTTGTTGTTATTATTATTACTATCAGCACTCATATTACAACTATCAACATAAGTGTGGTGTTTTATTTTGCAGTGCAAATCAGAGGTCGACAGATTTACAGATTTGATTTTCGATATGCTTGCCCTCTCAATGGTAAGTTCTTTCTCATGTGCATCTTGGAGAAGTTGGCACTTTAATTCTTCTGAAAAAGGATGCACATAAACAAGCTTCAAAGTATATAAATAGAATTATGAAAAAAAGCTGAGAATGCTAAAACGCATCAATGAAAAAAAAGGAGAGAAAAGAAAGAAAAAAAAAGAGATAAAACAAGTTATTTTTCAGAGGTGTTAATCGATTCCCTTATTTGGAAAGGTGCTAATTTTTATTGCACTAACACGAACACGACTTTGTCCAGATCAGTACAACTTTAAATGTCTGCGTGATATGAGGTTTGAGATTTTTTTGGTAGTATTTCGTGTCTGTCCTTTATCTATCGCCATAAACATTTCCCAACAACACAAAAATAGATATTGTTTTTGAAATGTATCTAGAAGGCACAGAAATTTTCAACCCTTTGTACGAGAAAAAAGGAAAGAAAGCAACGAAAAGAAACAAACATATTTCAAAACAGAGGAAAATATACCGTAAAGAAGGAAACCGTCAATGCAATGTCAGTAGAAATGTGCATCAGAAAAGCCAACATTATTTTAAAATGATACATGCAATTTTTAAGAGAAAAGAATACTATAACCAATAGTGAAATACTGAGAAACTGCAGATATCACTCATAGGTTTACAGTTTCAACAGAATCATATACTGTTACTTTTACTGTCACGCATTGTAATTCATAATTTAGGGAGGGAGCGGATTAAAAATGGGTTTGGGGGGGGTGGGGGGTGGAGGCATTGAAAGCAGAATCTGAGAAGGGCTCAATCGGTAAAACATTAGAATGACAGGTTGAAGATATCGAGTTCGATCCCTCCCTGAAATAAATGGTTTGGAGAGTCCGCGTAAGGTTCTCAGTGGACATGAAACAGTTTAAAAAACAAGCAAAACATGATGCATTAACTATAAGTAACAAAAAGTTATACACATAAGACGTATCTATGTTTATTATATTATCATTGTGAACATCAGGTTTTCATTGACAACACGGTAACACGTTAAGCATAACTACGCTGTCATGCGACAAGTTCTTCAGCTCATGATTTTACATTGATATAACAAAGGAAATGACTTAAGGAACACTATCGCGCTGTTTCCAACGCCAGAACGCTAGCAACATCTGCGAAATGACAGGAATCTGCAGGGCACCCGACGACCTGGTCAAGAGTCTGGCTAACTTTTTGGCTCCTTCTATGCCCATCTTCGGCAAAGAACCGGTGACACCATTGCTGAAGAGCAAAGACGTTGAAAGAGACTCTTCTGTAATGATGTGTTTATCTATCTTTGTATCTGTCTGTCTGAATGTCTTTCTACCTATCTAACATTTTGATGTCTAACTGTCTGTCTACCTATTTATCTGTCTGTCTGTCTATCGATCTATCTATCAACTTGTGTGCATTTAAACACCATTACTTTATATCTCCTTATCAAATCCTTTCTATCTGTCTAACAAAATGTATGCGAGTCCATTTCTTTATATGTATTTCTATTATACATCCTTGTAAGTATTTATACATCCCTCTATAATTACATGTCAATCTGTCTATTACTCTGTTCGACAATATTAATTAAAGGAAAATGGATACGAGAATATTGGTACCGTGTAAAAGATAATAAAAGATTTACGCCACTTGTGACCAATTTATTGGCGCCTTGCAAAGCCATATCTCTTCAAATTGGCTTCTTTTACCATAGTATTCACACATCAAATCACTTAGCTTGTACAAGCGTCAACAAACCAAACCTTGTTTTTCAAAGTTCCCAGTTTGGTTGCTCTTATTATTGTCCCACAGAGCTCTGCTGACGCGAGTGTTGGGGAGAGCCCTCAGTGTACGCTGTGCAAAACCGTGGTTGGTCAGTTCGATAACATGCTACTCAACACGGGGCTGAAGGTGAGCGACAGAGTGTAACGAGAAAGCGATAACAAAATGTTCTGTGAAACCAATTCAATAACTAGACAGGTGAAGCAGTTCGTGAATTTTTGTAAAGGAGGTCATGGAAATCAGAGGAAAAAAATAAGTGAAATTTATTACTTATTTGTCTAAAGGTTTTTCTGTCGAAAGAAAATGTTTATTAAAAAGGTGACTTGAAATGTTTTGAATTTTTTTTATCAACAGCAACAAGAGGCAAAACACAAGAAAAGCTTTAAAAGCCACAATAAATAGTGTTAAAAAAAGGAAACGTGTATCCTTTTGAACGTTATGAAAATATTCAAGAATTACTTCTAAGCATTTTATTCATCATTAATTTTCACACACCTCTTTATTTGTTTGTCCACAGGAAGGTATTGAGTATGTCATAAAGTTGTCAGTGTGTGGTTTGCTGCCAGGCAAACTGGGAACAGTGGTAAATAATTTCGTTCTCAAAAGTTATTTAACTTCAATCACATACAACTGTAGAGTTATTTGTAATCAGTGAAAAGAAATATTGTGCCTGCATTAGTATTCCAGAAACACATTAAACTGAAAAATTACAGTATTGAACATTCAAAGCTGAAAAACTATTGATGTTCCAGTTAAAGAGACCTAGAGTTGTAAAATATCTAAAACAGTTTTTGTTTCGAGTTTCACTTTACTAATTTTTGGTAATGAAGTAAAAAACTTTATTACTCTTTCAATCATTATTTTTTTTTAGCTGGAAACTTTATCATGTACGTGTTATAAAAAGTGCGATTTTCAAGGACAATCGGAAAACTTCTTTAGCACTTAATTTAAAAAGATCTGAATTATAATGTACGGAAACTTTTTCTTCCTGTCGTTGCAGTGCAAAGCTGAAGTAGACAACTTTACCGAAGCGATCTTCGACTTGGTCAATCTTTCTCTTGTGAGTTGATTTTACCTGGTATTTATGAAAGGTTATGAGCTTTACAATAGATCGTAGCTCATACCAAAACCAATACCATTGCTTACGATGGCCGGAAAGTTAGTTTACGGTTATTAAAACCAGCCTTTCTCTGTTATTTCTAATCTTACAGCGGTGAAAGCATGATTTATAAAAGTGATAGGATTTGTTATTTACTTAGAACGGAGGATGGCAAGAAAAAAGAAATTTGAATGATGATGAAAATATTTGTTATCTACGGATGAAGCATTCTTTACCATAACAGAATAAATAAGGAAAGAGAGAAATTACTTCCTTCACAGGAAAAAAGGTAAAACCAAATTGATGAACTGATGCTAAAAGTATTGGATTTGTTGAAATTGGATTATTGAAAAAAGATGAGAAAAGAGAAAACCAGCGACATAATAAATGAAAGAAAAATGTTTACGTGAAATGAATAATTATAAACAGGATAACAACCCAAAAGCAGAAACCTGAGAGAAACAGTGCAAATCATTATTCTGCTGCTAGCATCACATACAGCCCAATAAAGACAAAAACAGCAACAACAACAACAACAGCAACAACAACAGCAACAATAACAACAACAATAACAACAACATAGTATTCGCAAACATTGCTCAGGCGACGGTAGTAAAGTCTGTATTAGTAAAAAAGGTAAACAGGCTAAAAAGTAAAGACCTGTTCTGTCATTGACCAAAAAACATGAAAACATGATATTCTCTAGGAGACGATTAAGCTTTGTCTTGAAAATATCTCAGACATTAAGATGAAAAATGAAAAATGCGAAAAAAGATAAACGTATCAAAACCATTTCCTCCGGCTTCAAATTCCTCATAAGATAATAATAATGCAAAAACCAAGCACTAAACTGAAAAGAAAGTCTGAAATTAAAAACTATCAAGTTTGACAACAGATCTAGGAAAAGCATTTTCTAATCGAGCAAAGGACAAGTTTACTGTACCTGGAGCTTTCTTCAGCTTTTTTGGTTTCCAACTGTTACTCGCACAACGAAGAAAAAAAAAATAAAAGTAGCGTGTAAAAAAACCAAAACCACTTGTTCCTTCCACCAGTGGAATGTTGCAGTCATTAACAGGGTAAGGGCAGGGGGAGGGGGAGGGGAGATATTCATTGCGCAACACTAGATCAGCCCTCTTGAGCAGATTCGGTTCTTCATCAATTTTATTTGTTTTCAGTCTAATAGACCAAATTAAAAAAAAAAAGAAAAGAAAACTATAAAAAAATTCTCATAATAAAAGAAGAAAAAAGCCAAAACAAAATCAAAACTAGTATGCCACTTGAGAAAATAGTTTTTACAAAAGTAATCTCCACATGTTCTTTTTTATGATTATTTTACAAGAAATTAAATACTCCTTTTTACTGTCTCTTTGATTTTTTTGAACAGTTAGTTCAGTTTAGATTGTTGATTCAACTTCAAATATTTTATTAGTGCATTATCTTTTTTCCTTTAACTTTTTAGCTGTTTTCCTTGCTTTTTTCAAAAATTGAAAAATTAATTTAAGAACACTGAACCTTATTCCCAAACAACCTTAAATCTGTAACGTATGTAGAATTTCCTCTCAAAGTAATCGTAAAAATTTCCACTTACCGTAATGAAAGTTGGTTTTCGTCGTCTCAAGTGATAGAAGGATCAGTCTCTATTCTTCGGCTTGTTGTCTCGTCTTATGTTCAGACCAAAACACAACAAAAAAAAAAAATCATTGTCGCAAAGTTACACGACACTGAATAAAATAATAAAAAAAAGTCAATATCTTGAAGCATTTATTAATTACAATCTTTGGAAATTATATCGTACAAGATCAAAAACATTTCTTGCTTAATTTTATCAAACGGTCCAGAAGAAAAATGATCCATTCCATTGAATAAAATCTTTCTTTAATAAGGATAAAATCTCCCAAAATTATAAAATTTTTGTGAATGATAACGCTGTAAATTATGTAACGGTTTTACCTCAGAACGCTAGCATCATCTGCGACATGGTCGGGATCTGTTGGGGACCGAATCAGCTGGAGGAAAATTTGTCTCACAATCTGATTCCAGTCATCCAAAACTTGGCCAAAGTTATAAAACCAGTGGCGTCACTTTTGGAAAAAATGAACGAAGATCAGGAAATTCCAGTTATCGAACATGTCTCGACTTTCATTACCGAGAAATACCCACACGTAAGCCATAAACTATTAATTTGAGAAACTCTAATTAGAATATTGGTTGATGTTCTCTTGTTTTTCTACATAATAAACCAACTATTCTCATTACTGAGCCCTGTTTTTTTCTTCTAAAACTCGTGCGAATAATTAATACCATGTTGACAAGACAAAATCACAATGGTCGCTTCCTTCTAAGACTGTAAACAAAGACGTGCTCATGAGATTTAGATGTCTAATTTTGAGCACAGATTCGCATTACTGGCAAATTATTTTATAAAATGTACGCACGTTCTAACCGATACTATTTAAAAAATTATAAGCAACTTCTAACCGATACTATTTCTCAAACTATAAACACCTTCTAACCGATAATATTTTAGAAATTACGCACGTTCTAACCGAATTTTTTTTTAGCTGCGAATCACGGAAGCAAGTATCAACGACGCAGCCTGCAATGTTTGCCGCCGTGTCATGGAACTCTTCCAACAACTGATGGCTGACATGAAGTTTAAGGTGCGTCATTGCTTTATATAATGAACATTTAAAAAAAATTCTAAGTATCATATATTTTTAACATCTAATAATGATTTGAATAGTCTGAATTGCTTAGTCTTAGATGGTTTTATTAGATTTTTGCTTATTCTTTTTTAAAGATAAAGACCAAATGGAAAAATGGAAAGATATTATATGTGTGTGTGTGTATATATATATATATATATATATTTATGTGAAATTGGTGAGATAGATTGACAGGTATATAGAAATTGAAAGATAGAAAAGATAGATAAGATGGAGAGAGCGTGAGAACAATATGACTTGAACCAACTTTTTTAAAACTACATCCATGATATCTTTATTTCAGGATGACGTTGAGGAAATGGCCGCAGAATTTTTGTGCCCAATCTTTCCCAAGACTTTCCAGGGAATGGTACGTTTGTGTCTCGATCTCAGTAATGCAAACATATCACAAATGACTTTTCTGATCAATATGGGAATAAAGATAATTATAGTTTTTTTTTTATTTACTCTCTTGCTTAAATTATGCATTGCGTTTTGATAACATTCTTTCCTTATTCCCATTCTAAAAAAGTCTAGCAACTAAAATATCCAAAGAGAGGTTTCTATTATTTAAGTTTAAAAAAAATCTTAAACCGTTTATTTTCCCCTTGCTGTTAGCTTCAAAAAGGCTAAAGTAATTCGAATAGTTAACTTATTTTGTAAGATCCCAATCAAACATTGACTATTATGTAAATAAAAAAAAAAGAAATATTTAATGCGCAGCTTTGAACCGCAGTGCGCCACTAGGCACTTTTTGTCTTAACTCACATAGCCTTATAGTGAGCGTTTCGAAAAGATTTTTAAATAGATTAGGAAAGTACATTATGCTGTTTGTCAGTATTAGGCATGTCTCGTGAACGGTTTTGAAAACAAAGAAAGGCCCCGAAATTTAAAGGCATGTACTTTGTTTTAGATAACACGATGACTAAGATTGTTGTTTTGAATAAAAATTAAAAACGCTTCGAAAGACTAATTTTAAAAATAAAAGTCTAGCGTCATAAACTTAACTTTTATGAAAAAAAAAGTGTTACATCGAGTAATCCACTCATACTTGTAAAAGACATCTTTTGTTCAATCACTCAAAAATAAATCCCTCAATAAATTAGTTATTATGTTATAACTTTTTACCCTCCTTCTAGTGCAAGATGGAAATTAATCAGATTATCTCGACGTTATTCGACATGCTGGATTCTGAAATGGTAAGTCTTGAAATAAAACTTCTATAAATATTTTTACGCGTGGAACAAGAATTGTAAGATAATTTTGTAAAAGTTTGAATGATAGATAGATAAATCCTTAAAGGCTAAAATTATCATAAAGGTACGAATAAATAGGCGCTATGAATACCCACAGGGCAGCGCATCTCAAACCAATTGTTGTTCGTCATTACTTCATCTTTTCATTAGCGTTTAGAATGATCTTTAAGAGCAACGGGTTACATTCCGGGTCCAGATTTAGGAATATTTCTGTAAGATGAAATATCCTAGTACCTCTAACAGTTACTATGGAAGTGGCGGTCACATTCAAAACAAAAAATGATTTAAAAATGCTAAGGCTTGTTTGTTTCTGACACATTAATTTTGCATTTCGTTAAAGTACTTGAATATAATCATAATACCATGGATTTTTTCAAAATCTTGGTTAACAAATCTGAATATTCAAAAATTTCATTTAGAATTTAACATTGTTACACAACGGATGAAAATTAACGTGAACTCACTCAAGCTTGAACCAACCCGAGTAAGATATTGTAAAGTTCTTTTATTTTATGCAAGCCTGATGAACACCCAATCCAAGAAAATTTTTTGTTTCATTAAAAAAAAAACCAACAGCTTCATTTTGAGAAAAACAACATCCGCATCAAAGGGTCATCCCCCTCCCCTTTAAATAGGTAACAAAATTACAGAATTGACTTGAATTCAAACCATGTATGATACCAATTACTCCCTCTTTCCTGATATTTCTGTCGAAAATAGTGATAGGACTGTATGACCTTTTTTAATTGCTCCTTTTTTGAGTGAAGTATTTACACCTTAATCCGGAGAAGAATAGTTATATACTCTAACAATATCTATTTGGAATCATAGGCTAAACCAAAAAATAAGTCCATAAAAATAAATCACGACAATATACTAGACTGATATCCAAAGTAATGTAGTGCATCTTGTGATAAGCATATTTTATCTAAAAATAGTTTGTACATTTTAAGCTTTAGCTATTCATACCAGCATTTAAGAAAAAAAATGACAAGGCCGTCCAATTAAATTTACATTGCATTCTTTAAGGTTTTACCCAAACATTTAGTAGGGGGAAATGCTTTAGAAGGACAAAAAAATACCTTCAAAAAAATCTTCGCTTTCAATCTGTGAAGATCCTCACCCTCATGGCACAAAAAATATCTTTTCTATCGATTTTGTCACAAACAACATGAGTAATATCGATATAAAATAAATACCCAACCCCCCCCCCCCCCCAAAAAAAAAAAAAATAAAAAAAAAAAATACGAAAAATTAAAAGGACTAATCTCAACAAAACAATTTATTGCATGTTTTTTTTTTCGAATTATAACTCATATTTCGAAAAAATTAAACTAATCCTCTTCAGCTTAGAAGACTATGATGAAAATTTCCACAATCCTTATTTTTGTTGTTTTTTTTTTTCAGGATGTGAGCATGATGTGTGATTTTCTCGGGATGTGCCAAGACGACGGATCCCACTACACGCTGCAGAAAATGCTCTCCTCAGTCCCAATTGCCCTGCAGAAAATGGCGGAAGCAGCACTTCCTACTCTGCAACGATTGCAGAAGATAAAGACAGAGCAAGGACAATGTGCACTGTGCGAGATAATCATGGAGCAAGTGTTTAACTTCCTCAGGAACGATAACTCTCGAGTAAGTCGGTTCACAAACATTAATTTTTAAAGTAGATATACTAATCGCTCTATATTTTATTTATGGTCAGCTTTCTTAAAACGTCTCTCTCGTGTATGAAGGCGCTAAAAGAATTTCACTGATAATTCTGTACCATAATTATTTAGATTGATCTATTCATTTGGGATACATTATATCCCTGATGTGTCGAACATTAACCTAATGGTCTCAAATCAGAAGCCGAGGAAAGTGCTAGAGATGTGTTCTTTTCACATGAAATACTTTAACTTATCCTGTTCCCTGTGCTATATTTCATCATGCGGGCTGGTTTGAAATGCTTATTGGAGATGTTCAAAATTTAAAATTCCCTAACGGAAGTGATTGCTCTATTATGACTCATACTGTGGTGAGATAAAAGACATATAATGAAAAAGTTTGGCATACTGAGGGTAAGTGACATACAATTTAAACAAAATTACTTCTTTCTTTTAGTAGAATACACTTTTTTCTCCCTCTCTCCCAGAAGGCTTCTTTCTTCCGCTCAATATTTAATCGATCGATCCCATTCATTCTTTATTCATATCGATTTTACATTCAACTTTTCCTCATACTTAACTTATTTTATCATTCTCCTTCTTTTTCTCATCCTTTCGACTTTTTTCTATTTTTCTTCCTCATCATCATCATCATCATCTACTTGTTCTCTTGTTCTTCTTCTTTTTAGTTCAAAGGCCACGTGAATGCTATCACCAGTCGATTCAAATCGTTCACACTCGCCATTTTCCTGTTTCTCTCCAGAGCAAGGTTGTAGCCCTCGGGGTGAAATACTGCGACATGCTGGCCGAGCCTCTTTCCACTCAGTGCGAGATGTACGTGGACCAGAACACGGCGCGCCTCATGGACAAGATCGTGGAGGGCCTCACGCCAAAGATGGTCTGCACATCCGTGACCATGTGTGACTCCAAGGAGAAGGAACAAACCTCTTCTGACGCTCCACAGAACCAGCCTAAAGGTAGAAATCCACAATTTGTTATTCTGGAATATGGTGATATCATTGGCTAATGGGAAACTTTTATTGTCATTTTATTAGAGTCATATAACTTTGAGATAAGTAGTTACTTAGCAACAATGGATAGTCTACAGACATATACGCTCAATCACTTTTATTATTGGAGCAATGTTAGAAATCGATCTTGCTGACATGACACTTGACATAGCAGTTCCATTCATTTCGCATGGATTAAAATAACTGATTTATGAAATGAATAGCCTTAAAGAACAGCTTCTTATGAAATGATTTTACCGAATTCTTTTCAAATTAACTCAAAGAAATCTAGACATTTGAGCGTTTCCACCTATTTGAGATTACAAAAAATGCACAAACTGGAGGCAAACTTGGCTAAGGGAGTGGGCTGGCGCTAAAGTGATATCAGGTTTTCTTAACCCAGGATTTTTTTTTCACCTAAAATGTCTTTTCAAAGTTCTGATACGTAAATGCCTAAAGGGTTGTCTGATAACTTTGAATCCGTTCCTTCAACTATCAATGATTTATGTAAATGGTTATATAATTGTATTCAATGGTTTGTTTTCATTAACGAGGATTGGTAGCTGATGAAAACAGGGAAACATCGAGTGCAGGAATTACTATTTCGAATGAGACATGATAATATTTTGCAAGATCAACATTTGAACTAGTCCACTGTGATACATGCGAGTCAGATGAAAATCTTTTAAAAAGGAAGAAAGGATATTGTGATACAAATATTTTGCAGCTGTATTGTTTCACCAGCTTGGTGATTATCGCCCTCAATTTTCCAGCATCAAGTTTATAAGTTCTCTAAGTTAATGTTAAAATTCTACGACTCTGATTTATCTTTTTTTCTTTTTTCTTAAATTCGTTATTTTCATTCCCAGGTCTTATGACCATCTTATCGGCTTCCCAAGAGGTACAAACCAACCAGCCTATCCCAAAGATTGAGGAGACTGTCCTGAAGGTCAAGAGAGGTGAGACTAAGGCGAAACAGTCGTATTGTCGCTGAATGAACTGCTTTTCCTACATTGGACTTGCTCCTCAGTTAATGGTTAAATGCAGTCTGTCTGTTTGGCGGTTTAATCATCTATCTATCTACCTACCTAGCTATTTCCCACGAGGTCAAGCTATCTCTGTCTCCCCTGTCTCTGTCTCTCAAGATCCGACATTATACACAATAACTAAACCATTCAAGCACGGGCTTCGTGGCCAGACTTCAATTACTTTCTAGTTCCCCCGACTCTTTTTTTTTCAATCCATCTGTCTCTCCTTAGGATCAACCATTGACAATAACCCTCCAGTACCAATCTGGACAATCTTGAAATAATGTTCTTTTCGTCGTTGAGAAAGAATGAGATTTTGAGTTCTGTTGAAGCTGACAGTGAAATGCGCATGCTGAAGTGCTAAACCCTTGTCATAGATTACGGTACCCCATTCTGTCATCATTCATGCCCAGCTCCGTCCCCTTCCGTCAAGTCAGTTCAGTGTATAACAACTGGCCACTGTTTCTGACGCACTCCTCAGAGCACCGCGCCCCGTGGTGCGACATCTGTGAGGAAGTCTCCTCCACCGTGAACGCCTTCATTGGCAGCCAGGAGCTGCTGCGGGTCGCCATCAGCATCGGTGACTCGATCTGCATGTTGATGCCCACTGGACTCAAATACCCGGTAAGGACATAACATGGATGAAACTGTTTCTTGCCACAGAATTTTGCGAAAGAAAAAGTAGTATTGACTGTCTGTAAAATAGTCGAATTAGTAAGTGTGGCTTGATTTTAGATTTAAAGCAAACTATTTTATTCAATAGTTATATAAAAAAGCATTATTTTTTACATTGTGTGAGTTGCACAGGCCAAAATCAATTCATTCACAAAAAACGTGCTTGAAGAACTTATTCCGCTATCCAGAATGGTAAAAGATCATACGATAATGCCATCGTTTTTTCCACAGCATGTAGGACCATTTCAGCTAAAGTTATAAAGCAAAATAGTTTATTTTACACGCCCCAAGTTTCCGAAGAATTTTTTTTCCGGAAATGTCAGATTCCTGCCGTCATAGCTAAGACAGGAGTGGTTAGATAAGATCCATGCCACCATCAGATATGTCGGCCAAAGATCAAACCCTGGACCTCCTTATTGTTGGTCTGTCACTCTATCTGAAACTCCAAAAACACCAATGGTCTATATAAGATGGGATAACTTAAGATAACATAAAAATATAAGTCCTATGTGTGCCTCATTGCAACCCGATTGTAAACGAGTCTAACAATGTAAGATATTCTCGTCAAAGAAAATAGGAATTCACCAATAATAATTCCTAAACACAACAAATCATACACAGAAATCTCGAGACCTAAGCTGAGAACAAAAAATTCAAACTCTTTTGCCCATATATATTATCTTTATCAAAAAATAGTAATATCCTTAGTCATCATAGGGCATGATGCAGATTAGATCCACCCTCATTTCAGGAAAGGTCAGAGTTCAATAGGTCAAAAGGATAGAAACAAAATTAGACAAACTTTTAAACTAGTATATATTCATTAATATTCGAAACAGTCCTAGCCAAGTTTATTGCTCTTTTCTTATATTTAAAAATGAATTTATCATTCATTATTGATCCTTAAAATGTACAAATCTTCTTTCTTTTTCATCTTCCAGTGTGACACTTTTATTCGCACATTCTTCGATGAGTTCCTGGGCGATGTATCATCTTTTATGACACCTGACTTCGTCTGTGGGGTAAGGTAACTCATCTCCTTTTCTTTAGCTAACAACAACATTTGTATGTACGTGTAAGAACATTAAGCAAATTTACCGATAACTCTACAAAGCATTAGATTTCTAGAAATTTTATATTACAGAGGAAGTAAATAAAGAGCGGCAATGTTTGGCACAAATGTTGATAATGATGATGAGTGAGTTGATGATGAAAATTTGCCATTTTTATAAAACTATAATGATGAAGATGATGATAATCATACATCAATTATATTCTTAAAAACAATAATTATATTGAGTTTACTTCTGGTATAATAGGAAATAATAAAAAAAAATGATAAGGATATTTATAATGTTGAAGATGCTGCTGCTGATAATAATATTGATGAAAACACAGAGATGGCATTCGGGTCACCGACTTAGAGAGCATGGCCTGTGCCATACTTCACTAAATATCCTAAAAAGAAAGATTCAAAACGAAGGTGTTCACCAAGCCTCCCTGAGTGACTTGAAATCTTATCTGGGATAATCCGAATAGCACCAAAGACAACGACTGGATCCGGAAACTGAACATTTACATTGTTCGCACATACATCTCAGACAAACGATAACATCATGACTGTATGCACTGAGTTTATTGTAATTTCAAAATTAGATTGAAATCGCAATGGTAATTCTTTTTCTACAGGTTATTGGAGTGTGCTTTATTGAATTCACGCCAATGAATTACACAAACAGCCAGTATTTACATCCAAGTTTCCACACAGTCCCTTAGAATTAATCATGGGAGTGAGTCACCATTCTGCATGACGTTTGAGAACCCTTGATCACTGCTATTGTTTCAGCACTAATTGTGCAAACGGAGAAAATCAACTCGCAGCTTTCAAGCCGGTTCTGTATCAAGGATTTTCGCCCACCTTATTTTATGTAATAAGTATAAAGTTTTGTGCGAATGCAATAAACTTCTCATTCTTCAATGCTTGTTTGGCCTATAATTATTTTGAGTTATAATGATGCACTTAATATATTATGCCAAGAAAAGATAACCAAACAAAAATATAGTTCGACTGCTTTTGCAGTAGTAAATTGTCTGAGCTCGAATGGTTTCCGGAAAGCGTTGCTGGTCTTTGTAGGGTACATAATAATAATAATAACAACAACAACAACAACAACAACAACAACAACAACAACAACAACAACAACAACAACAACAACAACAACAACAATAACAACAACAACAACAACAACAACAACAACAACAACAATAATAATAATAATAATAATAATAATAATAATAATAATAATAATAATAATAATAATAATAATAATAATAATAATAGTATAGAAAAGTTCTCATTATTTACAAAGATGACAAGGCAGGATAAACATTAATGTGAGCCAAATCTTTGTTTCTGACACTAATTAACATCTTCAACAATATGCTACCTCTAACCAAGATACGGATTTGAAGCAAAGTTATTAAGAAAAACGTCAAAATAATTCGGACTCATTTATTTGGATAATTTGTTGTTCCCGGCGCTTCAGCTCTAGATAATTAGTTACAGACAAAGGCTTAACGATGGATCCCACCACAAGAAAATTGGTTTTTATTTTGAGATTTTCAAGGCGTTGATTCCTTACACATTTCATCTCTTTGGGCATTTACGTTTCCAGAGTCCACTCAACGACCTTGTGCATGTGGTCTTTGCACGTCGATTGAAAAAATACTGGGGGTGATATTTATATTAAAAAAGGGTAACAACAACAAGAACAACTTTTAAAATGAAAAAAAAATATAAAGCAGTCACCAAGTAGAACTCAAGTAAGACAATGAAATAATGTTTTATTTAACAACTTTAACCTATGATTGCATGACATACATTATAATCGTGGAGGAAAAAAAAAGGAAAAAAATATGTTAATGCAAATGAAGATAATGAAATCAAGTATGTAGAGATTAAGTTAAAATTTAAAATTCCATAGTGACTTTTAAAAGCACATAGAAGTTCATCTGGTTTGTTCTAGAGCACTGGCCACTGATACACTTCCTATCTAACTAAGAGGTAACTCAAAGAATCATTAGGTATTATTTTTATTTGGTCAATTGAAATCCTTCTTAATTGTTTGAACAAACGTATGTACATCATAATTTATGAAGGGAGCAGATACAGAAATGAGAACTCTACATTAAGGTACACTTTTTTTTCGGAATGGCAGTAAGTTTTATTCACACGTCTTTCTCATCTAGCTATTTGTTTCTTTAACTCTCCCCCCGCCCTCTCTCTCTCTCTCTCTCTCTCTCTCTCTCTCTCTCTCTCTCTCTCTCTCTCCCTCTCTCTCTCTCTATCTGTTATTTAAAAGCTACACATGTTTTCAGTGACCACTGCCCAGGGCATATCAACGCATGATTGGTCAGGCCACCAAAGCTGTAGAGACCGAACTCCAAGAGATCTACTTTCTGGCTCCACATCGCCAACGGCATTACTCGCCTCAGTTTTACAGATTTAAAAAAAAAACAACAACTCAAAACTCATCATTTGAAAAAAAAACAACAACAGTACACAAAGTAGCGGGTAAGTGATATTTTTGCATTTTACATGTAATTTGTTTCCAAGAAGGAGTACTCGATAAAACAAAGAGTGGAAGAAGTACTTCCTCCGCCGTGAGTCCTTGGGCTTACAGAACTTTTTATTATTGTCTTGTCAACCCCTTTACTCAGAACATCCGAAATTTTACTTAAGTTTTTTTTAAAAAGATCTTTGAAAGTGTGTGCAGGCGATCACTGACTAATAGTAATATGTTGATAATAGGGAATAAAGTCGAAATGGAACTGCACCCTATCACTTGGTAACTGGTCCTAGACAATTCATATCTCATTGCCTCCACATACATAAATGATTCTCTTAAAAGAATTGAATCCCCCCCCAAAAAAAAAAAAAAAACAAAACAAAAAACAAACAAAAAAAAAACAAAACAAAAAACCAAACAAAAAAACAACAACAAAAAAGCAAAAAAACAAAAACAAAAACAAAAAACAAAAACAAACAAACAAAACAAAAAAACAAAAAAACAAAAAACCCAAAAAAAACAACAAACAAACGAAAAACAAAACAAAAACAAAAACAAACATAAGACAGTCTGAATCTGAATGAGCATATATGTTTTGAGTCATGCTTAAATAAGTATAACATTTACAGCAGATCTGTGGTGATCACGTCTGGCTTATATAATATTTTCAGAACCAACAATGTTATTACAATTTTTCTTTTAAAACTGGGTTAATCACAAAGAAACCCTTTAACACCAAGTTGATGCTGAATCAAAGTGAATGAGAGAGAGAGAGAGAGAGAGAGAGAGAGAGAGAGAGAGAGAGAGAGAGAGAGAGAGAGAGAGACAGAGAGAGAGAAAGATAGATATATAGATAGAGAGAGAGGTAGATAGGTACATAGATAGATAGATAGATAGATAGATAGAGAGATAGGTAGAGAAAGAGAGTCAGAGAGAGACACACACAAAGAGAGAGAGACACACACACAAAGAGAGAGAGACACACACACAAAGAGAGAGAGACACACACACAAAGAGAGAGACACACACACACAAAGAGAGAGACACACACACAAAGAGAGAGACACACACACAAAGAGAGAGAGACACACACACAAAGAGAGAGACACACACACAAAGAGAGAGAGACACACACACAAAGAGAGAGACACACACACAAAGAGAGAGAGACACACACACAAAGAGAGAGAGACACACACACACAAAGAGAGAGAGACACACACACAAAGAGAGAGACACACACACACAAAGAGAGAGAGACACACACACACACAAAGAGAGAGAGACACACACACACAAAGAGAGAGACACACACACACAAAGAGAGAGACACACACACAAAGAGAGAGAGACACACACACACAAAGAGAGAGACACACACACAAAGAGAGAGACACACACACAAAGAGAGAGACACACACACACACAAAGAGAGAGAATGGATGAAAACTCCAAAAGAGCATTGAGAATCTCGAACACTATCAAATCCAGTAAATCAAAAGTCTAGCGGAGCCTAGCTAACAATTACGATGGAGAGAAAAACTTTACACAAAAATATTCTCTCCAATTCTATTTTTCTTATTTTTCCTCTCCAAGACACACACACACACACAAGAAATAGTTGAAAGACCTCATGAAAACCAACTAACAGTTTATGGTTGGAGATTCAGGCCCCAGTGCTTTTAAACGGCTTTACTCTAAGGGCACATTTTCCAGTCATTGTTACATAACTGAATTTTTTTTTTTTCTATTTTTCTTTATTCGGAATCTTCACAATTAAATATGAGAAAGAGCGTAACATTGGTCCTCATAACGATTCGGCCACACATCAATACGCCTATTCATTTTATCAAAGGTTTATAAAGTAGAGGCGAGAGCAAAACTTGAGAAACCTCTTTGTTGCAGTAGAAAATGTTTTAAAATATTCCTCGGTGCAGATTTCTCCTGAGATCGCTGTCAAGCTTTAAATTCATAATGACATATATTCATCGAATAAAACACATAATTCTACTCGCATCTTTCCCAATAAGTATTTTTATATACATTTGTTTGAAGAAAAAAATAAAAAAAAAATTAATTCCGTATCCAAACATGATTCTCAAAATATTTAAAGCCCATTTATTCGCATAACTGCTCACTGATGTATTTACAATGGTCGTCCTGGTAAATAGAAGTTAACAAGATTTAACAGTAATTTTCATTAAGGAGTATTCTTGGAAGCATGTCTTATGTGATAACAGATAATTACGTTTTTTCTTTTCAATCAAGTTGGGCTAAAACCTTTCTCACTGGTATAAGGTATTTAGGTCAAACTCATCTGCTTCCACAGGCAAATTAGACTACACTGACCTGGAAAGAAGTGATAAAAAACTCCAGTTTGTGGGAAAAATGACATGAGCTACATAGATATTGTTAACAGGGACGACTAAAAATTGTCTATTCTGTGGCCTAAGTAAATACGGAACAACCAGTAATGTTGGAAGTCGCTCTAAAACAACTAAATTGATGTAGGAGCGGCTCTTCTGCAGGGAAAGAAACAACTTTCTGTGACCTTTACCTCACCTAAAACCCGATAATATAATTATATATATATATATATATATATATATATATATATAATAAATATATATAAAATTATTTAAATAAAGAAACGTGGATTTTAAAAGATTATTTTATTACACGTCATATTTTTCATTGCATTTTCCAAAAATTTTTCTATGAAAAATATTACACTATAAGGAATAAAATCTATTTACAAATTTAACTGTAATTATCGCTCTTTTGAAGCTGAAGATCTATTAGAAGAGTAGAAGCTCTTTTATTGGTGGTGTCAAGAAAAGAATAATAACTATTTTCCACATTGTTAAGTAAGTGAATTAAAAAAAAAAGCAAACAGTAACCGATTATGATTATAACCACATTTTAGGCATTTATCTTCATCTAGGTGTAGAAATTTAGAAATCTAATTATTTTTTCTTGGTGCAGAGATTGATTTATCCAAATAATCTTTGGCATTGCTGCGTGTGTTTTGAAAGGAAATTTATATCTTATCGAACTGTCATTGCAATTTTGCTTGATTTTGGGACTAGTTTTATCAAATAAATAAACCAAAAATCATTCATGGTTTCTTTTTTTCTGAAACCTGTCTGTGGACTCAGAGATAAATCTAGATGTAGATCTTGGGTTTTTCTGGAAACTGGAACAGCAATTACACACGGCGTTGGCATAATACTTTTACCTGAAAAAAAATCAATGTTTTTTTTTTTATTAAAGATTAAAAAAAATATTTTACTATAAAATGCAATTGCGAAAACATTTGCAAGGTTATGCCTTCCTTTCATCATAGATGCCTGTTACATCACGTCGGGTGGTGAATTTTAACTAAATAAAAAAATTGATAACACATCTTGCAAGAAGAGAACTTGACCTATGACACACTTGTAGTCAAACATCACCTCAAATCTCAGACCTCTAACAAGCATTAATATTTTGAACTGGGAATTATTTATTGAAAGTTATAACGTGTATATATTTTTCTCACATCACATATTGTTTTTGCTTTGAATAAGGCTATTGTGCATTTCCCCAAGTATTTACAACATTAATATACTGTATTTCGTCTTTTTAAGTATATGTCATGGAAGTATTAAGGCTAATTTTGTTTTGTTCACTAGTTTTCTTAGCCTATCTCAAGAATACTCCTTGTTTGCTCTTATTCCATTTTATTTTCCGCTGCGAAAAAAGTTATATGATAGTTCACAGCGAGTAACCTCAATACTACTTGAAGTTAATACGGGCCATGAAGTTTGGAGGATACGTCAGTGGTCAGCTCAAATGT
>JAWDGP010001281.1:385000-405000 GCA_033675545.1 Elysia crispata | reverse complement strand
CCCCTGTTCGAGGCTATGACGACCAAGAATATCGTCAGAGACTCAGGGAACGGGATTCGTGGCGCCATGCAGAGCCGAGGAACGTCTATTACAGAAGTCCCTCACCCCAACCACGCGATCGATCGTTGCCCCAATTTGGTGGCGATCGTCTCCCCTCGAGACAGTCTCGGGAGGAAGAACGCCCCGCCGCAAGTCTTGAGGCGGTTATATCCCTCCTAGGAAGGCTAGACGCTAAGGTCGATGCTCTTTCCAACAAAGTGGAAAGGGACGTTGATCGCCTGGAGGGAAAGATGGCTCGGGTGGAGAGGGGACGGTCTCCAGATCCTGACCGTCGCAGCTCCAGCCCGAGGGCTCCTCGTAACATTAGCCCTGAGGTTATTTGCCACGGTTGCAGTAGACCGGGCCATATGGTAGCTCAGTGCCCAGATAAGCGCGTGCGTTTTAATGATTCAAAAAACGTCCAAGGGCCGAGCATGTTACCCCGCAGCCGGTCCCCAGAGTAGAAGGGATAAGTTATACGGAGGAGGTGCAGGATTGCCCATTTGCAAAAACTGCGCCCCCGGTAGAGGCATCGACGTCTGAAACTGCTGTTTCTGAAGGTTCACAAATGGACCTGCAGATCATTTCAGGTTCCAATGTCCCGGTGCGGAGGGATATCCCTGCCACCCCAATTTTGGTGTGCAACGTTCTTGACCCCTCCGAAGCGAATTTTAATGGAGTGGGTTGTCCCCAGGGAGCTGGTCCAAAATTACTAGACTCTCAAAGGGATCATTCTCAGGAGTCCACTCCAGCCTACACGGTGCCAGGCAATATTTATGTTAGAGCCGTTGTAGATACCGCAGCAGAGGTAACTATAATTTCCACAGATATCTGGGATATGATCGTTCCAAAACCCAAAGCTATAGGGAAAAGGGCACTTCAAATGGCCGGGAAGGATCATCGAGCTGAGGCCTTGTTAGTGGGTCCACTTCCAATCAAAATAGGATTTTTAACCACTAATGAATATTGCTATGTCTCTGCGCTGACCGACGATATGCTACTAGGTGTGGATTTTCTGGACAGGCACCAGGCCGTGGTTGATTTTGCAGAGCATACGCTTACAATTCACGGCTCTAGCATTACTATGAATAACGTATTCCCAGATATGGTGTCGGTAAGCTCGACGGAGGATATGACTATTCCCCCTAGAAGTCATGTCCGCATGAGTTGTAGAGCATCAAAATCAGTTCCCGGGTTGATCTTAGTGGAGCCAGGTTCTTACACTAACATTATGTCACCTCGGATTGTTTGTGGGGACAGCGATAATATAGTTATGTCTCTCTATAACTGGACGGACCGGGATGTTCAGTTGGAGGCGGGCACACAATTGGGTCTGGCTTCTAACTTAACATCCGCAGACATTTTGTCTGACACTGTCGATTATTCACATGCATCTTGCATACCCAACGTACGGATATGTGAGCCGACAAATGCGGAGCAGGATTTACCTGTCTATTTGCATGCTTTGTTTGAGGAAGCCCAATCTCAGCTTTCTCACGCAGAGACGATTGCACTAAAAAGTCTCCTGTTAGAGTACGCAGATGTCTTTGCTCAGTCTGATTTTGACCTTGGTGCGTTTGATGCTATCAAACATACTATCGACACAGGCAACTCTGCTCCAATTAAGCAGAGAATGCGTCGCACTCCTATCCACTTTAGGGAAGAGGAGGATGGTCATTTAGATAAGATGATCCAGGCAGGCGTCATCAGACCATCAGTTTCAGAGTGGGCTTCTCCCCCAGTTTTAGTCCGGAAACGGGATGGTTCGGTACGCTGGTGTGTGGATTATAGGGCGCTGAATGCTATTACCCGCAAAGATGTGTATCCGCTGCCCAGAATAGAGGACTGTGTAGATACCCTCGAGGGTAACATTTGGTTCTCTAAACTAGATGCGAACTCTGCATATTGGCAGGTTCAAATGGACGAGTCTTCTAGGGAGAAGACGGCGTTCATCACCCGTCGAGGTCTCTTTGAATTCGTTAGAATGCCTTTCGGGCTTTCTAATGCCCCCGCCACGTTCTCTAGGGTGGTTAACCTCATTCGGGCAGGCATGAACTGGGAGACGGTTCTGGCGTTTCTCGACGACATCTGCGTACTGGGGCGTGATTTTGCGGGGAACACCTGGAGAATCTCCGTCAAGTCTTTGGGCGCTTCAGGCGGTTTGGGCTACGCTTGAAGCCGAGCAAGTGTTCCCTCTTCAAAAAAGAGGTAGAATTCTTAGGGCGTTTGGTTAGTAAAGGGGGTGTTAGGGTCTCGCCAGAGTCAATTCGTGCTGTTGTAGAGTGGCCTACCCTGAAATCGGTTAAGGATGTGCAGAAATTCATCGGGCTAACCAATTATCATAGGTCATTCATCCAGGGGTACTCGGAAATGGCCGAACCGCTCCTTAGCATGCTGCGGAGCAAGGAGTTCCAGTGGGGCCCGTCGGAACGCCGGTCTTTTCAGAACTTGAAATTCGCATTAACCACTCCACCGGTGTTGGGTATTCCTACCAGCACCGACCTATTTATCCTGGACACAGACGCATCAGGTTTTGCGGTGGCTGCTGAGCTGAGCCAGATCCAAGATGGAGTGGAAAGGGTAATTGGCTATGGCAGTTACACTCTCTCGAAAGAACAAAGGAGGTACTGCACAACGCGCCAGGAGCTCTTGGCTGTAGTTTTGTTTACGCGCCAATTCCGCCCGTACCTTATCGGTCGTCGGTTTATGTTAAGGACCGATCATAATAGTCTCCGATGGTTAACCAGTTTCAAGGAACCGCAGGGCCAACTTGCCCGGTGGCTTGAGGAACTCAGTCAATATGACATGGAGATTGTGCACAGACCTGGAAAGAGTCATGGTAATGCGGATTCGTTGTCCCGGATGCCGGACCCAAACGACTGTGGCCCGGTCGATATTAGCGTTCCTCTTCGCTCCCTTCCATGCGGGGGATGCGGTCATTGCACACGGGTGCATCGCAAGTGGACAGAATTTTCTGAAGATGTAGATGATGTGGTGCCAATCTCCGTTACTGCGCGTCAGGTCGTGTCCTCTTCCGCAAATGGGGAGATACTCGATTTGGACGATATGGTTGCCTTGCAGCACAATGACCCAATCATAGGTACATTCCTGTCATGGTTGTCGGGTGAAGGACCTACTGAAGGTGTATTGTCCTTGTCTGAACCAGCATTGAGACACATGTGGATGAGCAGACAGTTGTTTCTCATCCAAGCTGGCCTTCTGTACAGGATTCACCCGGATACACGGGCACTCCAATTAGTGGTACCGAGTTGCGCGCAGAGTGAGACGCTACGCAGAGCTCATGATATTCCCACTGCTGGACATCAAGGTGTTAAGCGAACAAAAGAGCGCTTACGAGGCTGCTGGTGGTACAGATGTAGCTCACAAATTAAGAGTTACGTTAACACCTGCTCTCGGTGCAACTCCCAGAAAAAGAGTTTGACACCTACACCTCGTTACCCCATGACGGTCTATCACGCCAGCACGCCTATGGAAAGAGTGCATCTTGATTTTCTGGGTCCCTTGCCTCAGACTCCCAGAGGAAATGTCTATGTGCTGATGATGGTAGATCAATTCACTAAATGGGTGGAGTGTATTCCTCTGCCTTCTCAGACGGCGGAACATACAGCTACAGCGGCTGTGAATGAGTTTTTCAGTCGGTTTGGGTGTCCCTTACACATCTTCACAGATCAGGGAAGGAATTTTGAGAGCACTCTTTTCAAATCCCTTTGTGAGAGATTGAAAATCCAAAAGTATAGGACTACTCCGTATCACCCATCCTCCAATGGCCAGGTAGAACGTTTCAACAGGACACTGTTAAATGCAGTCCGTTGTTATCTGACCAACAGACAAGATCGCTGGGATAATTGTGTGCCCCAAATAGCGGCCGCAATCAGGGCATCAGTCAATCGGCATACTGGTTTCACCCCAAATAAGTTAATGCTGGGAAGGGAAGTAAACATGCCCCTGGAGCTCATGTTTGCCCAATCAGGCCCTACTCAGGCCGATCTTCCCATAGAGAACTATGTTGCTCAATTGCAACAGGATATGCTTGATGCTAACCAGCAAGCCAGGGAGGTATTGAAGACCTCGCAAAAGCGGATGAAGGTAGACTACGATGTTAAGTCCCGGAAATTCGAATACAGGAAGGGTGATGCCGTTTATATTTGTGACAGGGCCACAATTAAAGGCCTTTGTAGCAAACTTAGGTCACCCTGGAAGGGGCCAGGACTAATTGTCAACATTTTGACTCCATATCTCCTGGAAGTCCAAATTAAAAATAGGACTAGCGTGGTGAACCATGACCATATCAAAAAATGTCTGGATAGAGAGTTGCCTAAGTGGCTGGCAAAGGCCAGATTAAAACTGGATGAGCCAGAAATATACTGCCTTTGCCGCAAACCGGACGATGGGCAACCAATGGTCCAGTGCGACATTTGTCTTGAATGGTTTCACTGCGGATGTGTTGGCCTTAGGAGGCGGGAAGCAGACACATTGAATCAGTTCTTGTGTCACGAATGTCAGGATTAACTTAAGTATGAATAGTCAACCTGCCAGTGGGACGGAAAGTGTTGTAGATATGTAGGGAAGTAAATGTGTAAAACAGATAAGATAAAAACTAACTAAAATATGTTCTATTATTTTCTATAATCGGTTATTATTACTGTAAATAAGAACGTTTATTTCATGCTGGCGGGTCTCATGTAAATAACTGTCTGCTTGGGTAGACCAGACGCAGGACCTTATTTCGACATGGCTATTTACTCTTCGACTTTCCAGATGGCGGACCACCAGGGTCATGTCCCTCAAGACCATATGGGCAGGTACCCGCCTGAGGTGTGGCGACTGGTACAAGTCCTTGGCCAGTCGCATGGAAGCGGCATCACGTTCCCCAGCTGGGAACGGTATAGACCAAGGTCGCGATCAAAGGGGGGGAGCGCATCATGCTCCCCGGGGAAACCTCCATGTTTCCCAAGGTAGGGGGGTAGCGCATATTGCTCCCCGGGGAAACCTCCCTGTTTCCCAAGGTAGGGGGGGGAGCGCATCGTGCTCCCCGGGGAAACCTCCCTGTTTCCCAAGGTAGGGGGGGGGGCGCATCATGCTCCCCGGGGAAACCTCCATGTTTCCCCAAGGTAGGGGGGTAGCGCATATTGCTCCCAGGGGAAACCTATCTGTTTCCCAAGGTAGAGGGGGGGAGCGCATCGTGCTCCCCGGGGAAACCTCCACGTTTCCCAAGGTAGGGGGGAGCGCATCATGCTCCCCGGGGAAACCTCCATGTTTCCCAAGGTAGGGGGGGAGCGCATCATGCTCCCCAGGGAAACCTCCATGTTTCCCAAGGTAGGGGGGGAGCGCATCGTGCTCCCCGGGGAAACCTCCACGTTTTCCAAGGTAGGGGGGGAGCGCATCATGCTCCCCGGGGAAACCTCCATGTTTCCCAAGGTAGGGGGGAGCGCATCATGCTCCCCGGGGAAACCTCCCTGTTTCCCAATCTAGGGGGGGAGCGCAGAATGTTCCCCGGGGAAACCTCCATGTTTCCCAAGGTAGGGGGGGAGCGCATCATGCTCCCCGGGGAAACCTCCACGTTTCCCAAGGTAGGGGGGAGCGCATCATGCTCCCCGGGAAAACCTCCATGTTTCCCAAGGTAGACGGGGAGCGCAGAATGTTCCCCGGAGACGCAGTGGTTCCCAGGGCCGACGGGGCCCGCAAGGTGCAGGAAGAGCGCAAAATGCTCTGACCCGTGACACCCCCCGGCGAGAAGGACGGGGCCGAGTAGGCCGCGGTCGCGGTGGCCGAAGATCGGCAGGCCGGGGCGATACGCTAGCCCAGGCTCTGTTGGGGACTCCCCATACAGTATACAGGCTGAGAGAGATGGGTTCGAGCTCATCGGCATGTATAGGCTTGTGCGTTCTCAGACTAGGGATCAGGGGTGCCAAACTGATGCACGCCTGGACGCACCAGAAGTTAGACCAGGTTCCGCAGTGGGAACCAGGTTTTCGACCGGAACTAGTCCCATAAATGGCACTAGTTCCACACCCCTAGATGTAGTAATTCCTGGACAAGATACCAGTGCCCCAATTGGCACTGGTTTTGAGTCCAGGTATGAAAATGTTGGCACCGCAACTGGAGCCAGCTCAAGTCCTGAGTGGAAGGTGAGCCACAAGGAGATGCGACATGGTATGAAGACCTGTCCCGTCCGGGATTGTGGTTACGCTGGCAAAAACATAGAGAAACATGTATATGTTTCCCACTTGCCGGCCTGCCTGAACCCGATTCTCACTTTCACACCGGGGCAGCCTCATCTACCTGAGGAGAGGTGGCAGGCTATATGTTATTTAGCATCTCTCCTCGGTGTCAGTCACCCAGAGAGACTGGCAGAGATGGCATTCACGGCCATCCCTCCCAATCACCTGCGGTTGGGTGGGGGGCTGTCCATAGGGATGGCTGCGTTGGCCCAGTATAGGGGGTGGGAGGACCACCAGAGGGGTGGGGAGTGGATCCGTGGGAGGTCACTGGCCCTCATTCTCCATTGGGTGGTCCTCACCATATTAGTGAATAGGTTGGGGGCTGCAGACCAGGAGAGGTTTGCGCGCTGGACCCCTTTGGGAACAATTGGGGACAGCCATAGGGAGAGGGGTGTCAACGAGCCCATGGAGCTCAGTCCGGCTCTCCCAGAAGTAGTAGAGGCCAGTCCTCAGGTGAGGTTGCCAGCCTCAAATTCGGCTGACAGCCCCATCGTGATAGAGGATGATGACTCTTCTCCTTCTCCAGTGGTTGAAGAAATGGATATCAAGCCAGCCATGGTGAGCTTTGCATCATCCGCTGTGGATACTCTAGTGCAGCCCATTATTGTTGCTGAGGAGCTCACAATGGATGGAGCTATGGAGGCTGGAGACTGCAAACCGGTGGTTTCCGGGCAGCCCAATAGTGTTACATCACTGGAGGCTAGGTTGAGTGGGCTGACCACCGATGGGTCTGTCCCTATGGAGGGTGTGCAGCTGTGTCAGGCTGGATCCCCCGGAAGGGAACCAGCAGAGGTTGGATTCGAGCCAGTGGCAGGGCCCAGTACGACTCAGCCCGGACTCGAACCAGTGGCAGGGCCCAGTACGACTCAGCCCAGCTTTGCTGAAGTCTTAGCCTGGCCACGCACTGCTCCAGTGGCCCAACGGCATCGGGAGGCTTCTCCTCCGGAGGCTCTCGATGCCCACTTCCATCTTAAGATGCCAGCGGCGGGGGTAACTCTGAGGCAATACCTCAATTACCCGATGCCTCATCACCAGTCCTACCCTGTTACATTGCGCGGGGGTGGGGGGGGGTGGTTGTGTTTTGCTGGCCGCAGTCTTACCCTGACAACATCTCAAGGATAATAAATGTGCCTGGGTTCGTAGCCGCAATTGGCATTCACCCATCACAAGCTGCAAGAGTCCTGCCCCGTGACCTTGAAAAGCTTGGGATGTTGATCCGGAGCCCAAAAGTAAGTGCCCTTGGAGAAATTGGCCTTGATGGCCAAAACGGGGTGAGCATGGAGAAGCAAGAGGCGTTGCTAAGGCAATGCCTTGCCAAAGCGGATTCAACCAAGCCAGTGATTCTCCACATTCGGGGAAAGGTGGGGCAGGATGTCGAGCTGAATGCTCGGTGCCGGACGATGGCACAAAAATATTTAGAAAAGGAGCAGCCCATTCAGCTGCACTGCTTCTCCTGCGAACCGGGTGTGTTCGCTGCTTGGAGGAAGGTGTTCCCCCAGGTGTACGCCAGCATCTCCGGAATGGTGGCTAGGTTTAACCCCCGACAGAAACAGGAGCTCCAGGAGATCCCTTTGGATCGACTCCTGTTGGAGACCGATTCACCCTACCTGCCAATCGTGGGTAAGGTGAATATGCCTCACTTTGTGGGGGATGTGGCTTCGCTGGTGGCAGCACACCGTGGTGAGAGGACGCAGGACGTCCTTGCTGCGGCAAATGCCAACTGCCGAAGCTTGTTCGGCCTCTAGAGAGCCGATGCTTGGGGGGACTTTGTTTGGGTGCCTGCAGAGCCCAAATTGCTTTGCAGATTCCTGACTCAGGGCCACATCTGCTGTTTCCCCAAATTGGGAGTACAGATTTTCGATGATAGGTATGCTGTTGTTCCACAATTAGGAGCAGCTGCAGGGTCCAATTGATCGCGAATGTCCGACCGACGAGCTTGTCAGGATCAGTCCCTCAGTTGGGAGTTAACCTTTGCCGCGGAGAGCTATGGCAGTTCACAGTCAGGACTGTTTCGGGTAATTCCATCCACCCCGGTCTCTCAATTGAAGCCGCTCAAACAATGCTCCGTGAGCCTCCTCCTGTCTTAGCTACCCCTGCTTCTTTTATGACGGGGAAGAGTGTAGGGCTCGTCGGTCAGGGTGTGTCCTGCACGCATCCCTTGCCGACTATCAGGGGTGTGTGAGCTTGCGCAATGAGCACTTCTCTTCGGTATTGGCCAATCGGGAGCAAGGAGTTAATACCCACCGGGAAGCGACCTTTGCGTTCAAGTCAGTCTTCACCTTTCACGCTTATCGACATGTGCTCAAGAGTTGAGAGGTTCCTCATCTGCTGAAAAGTTTAAAGGTGAGGGCTCATGCAACCCCGTCTCGGCTGCGCACAATATTATTATTATTGATATTATTATTATTTATTATTATTATTATTATTATTATTATTATTATTATTATTATTATTATTATTATTATTATTATTATTATTATTATTATTATTATTATTATTGTTATTACTAATATTATTATTATTATTATTATTATTATTATTATTATTATTATTATTATTATTATTATTATTATTATTATTAATAGGAGCAGCAGCAGCAGCAGCAGCAGCAGCAGCAGCAGCAATAGTAGTAGTAGTAGTAGTAGTAGTAGTAGTAGTAGTAGTAGTAGTAGTAGTAGTAGTAGCAACAGTAGCAGCAGCAGCAGTCGTAGTAGCAGCAGCAGCAGCAGCAGCAGTAGCAGTAGCAGTAGTAGTAGTAGTAGTAGCAGTAGTAGTAGTAGTAGTAGTAGTAGTAGTAGTAATAATGTTAGTTCAAAATTTTTTCAAACCTCCCTTAAACCCAGAGATTCTTTTGAAATTTATGTCGTTTATCTGCCCCCCTCCCTCACCCCTCCCCTCTCTCTCTCTCTCTCTCTCTCTCTCTCTCTCTCTCTCTCTCTCTCTCTCTCTCTATCTTTCGATGTTTATCGCATATTTTTTTTGCATTCATACTTTTAACTACTTGCAACGAATATTTGTAATCCCCCCCCCCCCTCCGCCAAAAAAACAAAACAAAAAAAAAACAAAAAAACAAAAAAACAACAGCAACAACATAGAGCAATACGAAAAAAAGAACTAAAAACGGCATTTGTTATCGGCTTTTTAAGTTTCAAAGTAATTCTTTATAGGCTGAGAAATCTGTCCTACCCTCCTCCCATTCCCCCTTTGCAATCTCCTCCGTACTGCCGCCACTCACATATTGTCATAAATAAGGAAACAAATACAAAAAAAGAATGACGGAATGAAGATTTTCTTTTGTCATTTTATTGTAAAAAGATACAAATTATAGCAAAGTTCAATTCATTTTCAAAAAGACAACGAGAAACAATATTTACCAACAAGCATACTCATAGATCATTGATATTTTATCTAATACAAAAAAAAATACCTTTCACCAATAACATGGTTACAAATATCTTAAGCACATTATTACACTAATGATTATGAACAAGTATTACAAAAGATAAGTAATACGAGGACTTTCACAACTGTACAAGCTATCCACCAATAAAACTACACATATACTTATACCAACAGTGTCTCTTTCTGTAACATATAAGGACACAAAACGCTTGTCCAAGCACAAAGTTTATAATGTCGTATATGCATGAGTTGGACTATTTTCTTCCAAGGAATGTTACAAAGACATTACTTTATAGTCATGATTTTACCAAGGCTACTATTTCAGATAAAGACAAATCAATAATTTATGAAACAATCCCACTTTCAGATGACCCGTGTATTGATGTTTCATGTATTAAATCAATAATTTATGAAACAATCCCACTTTCAGATGACCCGTGTATTGATGTTTCATGTATTAAATCAATAATTTATGAAACAATCCCACTTTCAGATGACCCGTGTATTGATGTTTTATGTAGTAAACCAGAAAATAGATTTAAAACGCTCGACTCAGATTCATTAAGAAAAGTTAGGATCTGGAGAGGCTAACACCTTTCGATCTAAATTAAGAAAAGTTAGGATCTGGAGAGGCTAACACCTTCCGATCTAAATTAAGAAAAGTTAGGATCTTGAGAGGCTAACACCTTCCGATCTAAATTAAGAAACGTTAGGATCTTGAGAGGCTAAGACCTTCCGATCTAAATTAAGAAAAGTTAGGATCTTGAGAGGCTAACACCTTCCGATCTAAATTAAGAAAAGTTAGGATCTTGAGAGGCTAACACCTTCCGATCTAAATTAAGAAAAGTTAGGATCTTGAGAGGCTAACACCTTCCGATCTAAATGGCGCTGGAAAAAGGATTTACTTTTTTCTTCTGTGTCACTGAATGGAACCTTTTTTTTTTCTATCTCTTCAAATGTCTTTGTATCTCTCAATCTGCTCGTATTGTCTTTCTGTCTGTCTTTTTTCCTGCTACTCCCTCCCTGTTTTTAACAATTAACTCTGTGCTAATCATTTCAACCTTTTCGAACCTACAACCAAGTTGTGTCTCAGAATAACTAATGTAAACCACTCTATATATTGGTATCATCTTAAAATAAAGAAATCAGCGCCACTGGCTTCTTCCAAGACTCACTCGGAACAAATTCGTTTCATCCAATCGAAAATGCAATATTTCCGAATTTTCGACAGTGCATTCATATAACAGTTAACTGTTTTAAATGAATCAGGCATCCAATGTTCGGTCATGGCATTAAGGCGAGATTAAAGAAAAGAAATCAGTATCAGTATATGCTTTCCATCTCATCTAATTGTAGAAGTGAGCTTTCTTTACAGCCCCGAAGCTGAATTATTCCGCTAGTTTGTGTCCTATTCAAGAGATTGAAACACACTTTGAGCAAAACCAGTTCCTGTACTCTCACGTTAAACTGTTTATCTGTTAATATTTCACATGTTGGCTTTTGTTAAGCTAAACGGCCACGGTCGTAAATGATAGTCGAGTCAAACATGAGATTTACTTTTTGTGGAGCATGCCATTTTCACTACCTAAATTTGCAAAAAAAAAAAAAAAAAAAAAAAAAAAAAAAAATCAAATTTTCCAATCTGAACAAAAGTTTATTGCTTTGTTTTTACATTACACATCAAATTTACCATTTTAAGTATAGTTGAAACATTGTGTGTTTAAAGAAACATGCATTTATATACAAATCGAAACATTATCAAAATATTTTGAAAGACAACTCACTGAGTCGATCAATTCAAGCAAACTTTCCATGCCCAGTCTTGAGTGAGGGACAATAAAAGATCGACACGAAATGATCAAAAGGCACTAAGTCAACCCTGATTCTATGCCTTTTGGAAAAAGAAACAAACCAAACCAACTATAAAACAGTGCTCTGAATTGAGTTGAATAAATAGTTATAGTCAGTTTCTTTTTTTCCGTAACAAAGAAATTAATTTCCACACATGAGTCTACGTGTTAGCGCTCTGAGTGCGGCGCTTTGACAGCTTGAACCATTTCTTTGCGGCCGATGGCATGGACTGACGTCTCCTTCTCACAGCAGGACTCAGCTCGTAGCGAACTTTGGACTGACGAAGGATCTCTTTAAAAATACCAACGATGTTGATGTTCTCCTTAGCCGATGCCTCAACGTAACCGTTACCCCAGTCGAGGCAGACTAAACTTTCGGCAGTCTCCGGCAAGATGGTTCGGCAAGTTCCGCCAACATCCGTCTTGTTCGCGACGATCACTATGGGGACATCACTCTCGCCACGCTCCTCTAGAATTTGCTCGCGCAGAGTTGTCACCTCCTGTAAAACCAATACCCAAAACATATTAGTATGTTGACATGTTGTATCTGCGAATTAAGTTACATCTTTTAACTTTTTATTTTAACAAATTCCACGGTGACAACTACAATCGTAAAAACTCAATGTTGACGCTCATACTAATGTTTTCCGTCAATCATAGTATCATCTACATGACAAACAAAATTCTCATACAGAAATGTTCATTTTTAACCAAATGAAGTAAGATTTTAATCGCACCTGAAATGTGTTTTCGTCTTCAACGGAGTAGACCAGTACAAATGCGTCTCCATTATCAATAGCGAGTTTGCGCATGGCTGGAAAACTGTGAGAGCCAGAGGTATCGAGAATGTCAAGGGTCAGATGCGCACCGTTCATGTTGTACTCTCCCCTGTGAAGCTCTTCAATGGTTTCCCTGAGGAAAGGGAAAGAAAAACTGTGGTTACTCTCTTCAAATTGAGAACCGTTTGTTTAACAATTCAGGCAAAATAATGAATTCATTATTCCCAGCTTTTTGCCTGTTTGTCATGTTCTAAAGAATTAATGTCACGAGTTAGATATATAATTGAATTCTTTTGATAAAGAGGCAAAAAGCTGGGCGTTTCTCTAAAACAAAACAACAAATGCACCCGTTAATATATCATGTTCTTAAAAAAAAGAAAAAGAAGGAATACAAGAAAAAAAGGAAAATGATGCAAGCCGCATATGAAAGAAAACAAATAAAAAACTGCACATCTTAAAATATAGATATAAAAATAATACTGAGATATCGGTTTGTTTTGTGAACTTACTTGTATTCGGATACAAAGTGGTCATACAGGAATTGTGAAACAATGGCAGTTTTTCCGACACCAGCTGCGCCCATAACCACAAGTCTGGAGAAAATAAGGAATTACAAGTTATGATGATGATGAAAAACTATTTGAGCCAGTTATCTGTTGTTAACATGTACGATTAGACGTAATGCATAAGTCATAACAGATTGTGAAGAATGACATACGGTAAGGAAAGAAAGCTATAAGGACATAAAATAAAAAGAAGAAGAAAGAAAGACAGAGATTAAAATGATAAAAAAACCCATAAAAGATAGAGAAATAATAAAACAGAAATTTAGGCCATGTCATAGCTAAAGCTCTATTTGTTAAAGCTATGAAATATTCTTCAAAGCGTTTATTTAAATATAACGGTGTAATTTTTTTGAAAACGTAAAACATATAATCAAGTATGGGTTTGGACCGAAATTGAATATACGTAAAAACAAGTCCGAAGGTCCATTTTTGATTATTGTATTATGCGGGAGAAACAACGTATCCAACTTGCTCTGGGCAATATTAACCGGCTTAAGGCGGGGTCACTCTAGCAACGACAAGGGACAATCAAAGCGGGATGCGCCGTGCGTGGCTGAGATGCGCGTGAGCTGGCTGAAAATTTGATCCTCATGCCCTATAGAACCAGTGCGCTTTAGTTCAGTGCAATATTCCGACAAATACGTTTTTACCGTATAGACAAAGTCTGATACTCGTCGCTGAGCAACCTGATGGCTATTAAAGGTGACGTTAAGGTACCACATCGGAAAGCGAAGGACAGCGAGATGAGAGGACCATTTATATGGATGATGGAAGGAAATGACGGATTTAGTAAAATCGGATTCGTTTCATGCGTCCTTGGGTCGAGACGAATAAATCAAACCTGTTGCGGGACATCATACACGCCCTGCTGGAACTTCTCTCGGTCAAACGGTTCTGTGTGAAATAGGGTCTGCTTTTTCTGTGGTTCTTTTGGAGGCAAATATGCCTCTGTTTATGGTATTCATAAAAGTCTTTACTCCTTATCAATATCATAATTAAAAAAAACAAAAACAAACAACAAACGGATGAAATAATTAAAAACAAAGCAGGAGAAAGAGGACACAAAATCATGATAGAGTGATGGGGATTTTCAGTACAATTTGTGGATGTTCATAATAAAAAAGTGAACTTTTCCTTTTTTTTTTTTATTAAAAGCAGCAAGAGTAAAAAAAGGTGTCACCTACCTATAGTGTGACTTGGGGGAGTTCGCCGAGTTGACACTGAGTCGGTTCTTGTTGAAACTTCTGGAAGACATTTCCTAATCTGGAGAGGAAACAAAACACGCCGAGTTATAAACAGATGCCACACACGTAGATAAATTCGTCAGAGAGTTTTAAAAATAGAACAGAGAGCATCTGCCACAAGCTCATTTCCTTAAAAGGTCTGGAAATTTCTGCACGCGTAAGCGCTCTCACTGTGGAGAAAAACGCAAAAAACAGCGAGAAAACGGATCGAGATAATGCAACTCTCTGACCTTCAATGCAACCTTGCACGATGTTTTCATCTTAAAATTGAAAACATTGATCGAAAAAAAAAAAGCCAGAACAACCCAAGGGCTTATCTTTTGTCGAGACAAACTACCAAAAGCTTGGAATTTCCAAAAAAACAGCTGTATCTGACAAGGTTACTGTGAACTGACACATGGCTCTTTGTTGTTAGGAAGAAGATAAAACAATAGTAAAATGATACCGAGAACTCAAATCGAAATGGCATGACTAGCATTTTGTGTCGCTTTCTCTTGTAAACAAAGCCATCTGGAATTATTTAAAAAAAAAGTAAAACAGAGAGAGAGAAAGAGAGAGAGAGAGAGAGAGAGAGAGAGAGAGAGAGAGAGAGAGAGAGAGAGAGAGAGAGAGAGAGAGAGAGAGAGAGAGAGAAATGATTCTCATTAAGACTTTCTTTTCTTTTATTTTTTTTTTCATTAAACAGCAGTGACAACCCTTCGATTCGCAGGAAATAGGAAGTCAAGTAACCCTAATTAAAAACAAAATCTGTGACAAAAAAAGAGAATTTGCACAAAACAACACGCACAATATAGACATGATTAAAAAGTGAGTAAATGAATCTGAAATTAAAAGGAAGAAAATTCAATATCTTACGGCAGGAAATTTGTTAAATGGAACAAAGATTCTCTCAAATAAGCCAAAGGTACGGCTGCTTTTAATTAAAAAAAGAAAGTTATCATAAATGCTATCCTTATAAGCACGGTGAAAAGCAAATAAAAACGTTCATTGAAATAATCGAGATGGTTACTGACAAGATTTGTAACATCTCATCGCAAATTTGACGCAAGACAAGCTTAGAGCGACCTTTTTTGCTCGCATCATATCACACTTCAATAGTAACATTTACGTCAAAAACACCCTTTTTTCATCTATTGTTATTGTTGACGTTTCTCTTCACCCTCTGTGGATTAATTCCTCAAGGAAAGCTAATTTTTAGAACCATTTGAATATATTGGGTTATGTTTCACCTTGTCTGTAATCCGCAATACCGATACCGTGAAAGTTTGCTTTCAACTGTCTCTTATTAAGTCTCTCAGTGGCAGCGGTATAATATCCTAGGAAAAGTTAAAATGTGTATGTGTGTGTGTGTGTGAGGAATCTTTCTCTCGAAGTAGTCAATGATGTAAAACTGAGACTACAAAATTTGTAGCCTTGAGATTCTATTGTCGTGATCTATAGTGCATGCTATGCGATACATTATAATCAATTATTTGTAGCGTAAAATTAAAACTTTGCACAAAGCAACACTGAAAACAACTAATTCTAAACTTCCCCAAACTACGTTAGATGTCAAGGTACGGAAAAAAATGTCTAGAGGTGCATTACCTCGCAAGAATTTATAGCTTCCCATGTATTCATACCTTTAAAATAACAAATGTTTAAAAAGTAAATACCCCCCCCCTTTTTTTTTTTTAAAGTTATTGTTTAACTATTCTTGTTCTAAATGTCCGGTACCTATTTCTATTTACTTTGAATCAACATTTTTACATGCTTTTTTTCGGATGATGGCAATGGCAATAGGCAGAAAGCTTTTAATTGCGGATATTTTTTCTGTTTACTTTTATTTCACATTTCTTTAGTTTTTCTCTATCTCGAATCGCAACTTAACAAGCTTAAGGTTAGCTATTGAACAGAATACGTCATTTGCTAAACAGCTTCTAATATCCTGTCTTTTCATGCTAGAGCCTTTAAGTGTCCTACCTACTCTAAGAAACAGTTCGTTCCTTTTTATTAAATTAAAGCCATAGAAATTAACGATACTTCAGGCGCTCAAGTTATATATATATATTTTTTTAATACATTTAAACCCTGCAAAGAAAATAAAGATAAGTTTTTTTCTTCACTTCCGTTCCTTATCTCCTTTTTAAATATATCTTATTTTTTTTCTCTTAATCGTCAAGGTCAAAACATTAGAAAAAATACAAACATCTTAAAACCCCAATGCCGCTGTACTCTTAACTTTCCCAGCTAGGAAAAAATCGCTGCTCGAAACTGTCCGACCAACGCCATCTTTAAGCGTGGATTTGTCTTCCTTATCATTAAGTTTGTATGAGTCCCACATCTCACACCCGTCACCCTTTCCCCTTATCTGCTCTTTCCAAATTAATATGGGAATGAGGAAATTAAGTGCACTGCCCGACCGGACAACCCAGACCTACAGAGGTCGAGGGCAGCGCGCTGGCTTTCATTTTGCCTCAAATAACTGCTCTTAAATGTTTCAAGCTTCGCAGCAATGTCTAGGAGGTTCCACAAAGAAAACCAAGGGTAAGACTTTATCAATGCATTATGCTCTCTTAAGTAAAGAGAGGTTGAACGAACGAACCACGCAAAGGTTTAGAAGTCGTAGTCTCAGCGGAAAAACAACTCTAGTCATGGTTTAGTTGATCAGCTCATTGATAGGCTTTGTTTGTAATAAGATGTACACAAGAAAACGATAAAAAGCGCATAAAACCAATAACGGTGACCCTCACCGGAAATCTTTTATGCCGCAATAATTTACTCCATGTCTCCCTGATCTTTTACTTCATGTATGTGGGATGTAAGAGCATGTCACGACTTTCATTCTGTATAAATATTTCAAGATATTAAGTAAATTCTGTATCTATAGCAACTGTTTTTTTCCTATCTGAAGGCAATGATACTGTCAATAATAACCAAGCAATAAAAAAGAGATAAAAGGCAAAACGCATACAATCAAGTATATTCTTAAACAAGAAACGAAATAAACCTAAAGGGAAAAAAAAATAGTTTTACGAAAACAAATATACATTTTTGTCTGCATCAATTCGATTTATGATTGAACCGACCAGTAGTGGTATGAGGCCTCACGACATTTAGCCCAAAACTGGTTTCTTTTTTCTTCCTGACATTTTTAAAAAATTTGCGAAAAGCTTAAAGAGATTGCATTAGGCCTTACGATGGAAACATGAGTTGTGAAAGTGTTTGAGCCTCAGGTGCTCGGCACATCCCGATCTGAGTGAGCGACGCTGTGTAGGGAGGAGGAGGGCAGGGTGTTGGGGCTGAATTACACTCGGCGGATCTCGCAATGATCGAAATACGCTTACAAAACCAGCACTGAGGCAAACTTAGGAGACAGAGGATAAGACGCCCGCCGCTCGAGTAATTGAATTTCTTGCGCATGCAACCAAGACCGCTTGATAATGGCAGATTAATAGAGTTGCCGGAGACATAATTAATTTTGTCTTCGACCTTGATTATATTACGTTGCTAGGCAGTTGTGACGTCAGCGCAGAAAAGTACTTATGATAGGAAAGATTGAACCATGTACATTGTCTGCTTGTAAGATCATCAAAGAAAATAGCGTATTTGTATTAAACCCAAATTTTCTTAGACTCTCTATGTAAAAGAGTGCAACTAAAAATGAATTCGACAAAAAGTTTAAAAGAAAAATCTTGATTAATGGCTTTCTCTTCGTGTTTAATGTAATAGAAAGCTTAATTGCTTAAAGCATTTTTACTTGGTCTAATTTCTTTAGCTTTTCAGTCTTGAAAAAGCTCGTATTGACGTTAAACGCTTTTTTCCTTGAGTTATCAAAATTAATGTAATCATCTTAATAAGAAATGGAGCTGATACGAAAATCAAGAGAAGTAACATCAAAAAATCCTGTAAAACCTTATGAGAACATAAATCAGGTTTTAAGATTGAGTTCGCGAGCCTCGTCGCAATATTCTCGTCACCAAAAAAAAAACCAAACCGAAATCGTTCAAAAGGGCAAACGCTGACACCGATTCTCGGTAGTGCCCGAAAATTAAAGGAGTTTTACATTTTTAATATTACTTTACGATGTAATTTTACTACTTCTGATTTTGGGAGCAGCTTTTCAAATCAGTTTTGCAAAACCTTTTGTCAAGTCTCTTTTTCTATCACAATGAAGCATACAAAAACCCGGCAATATATTTCAATAAGACGAAATTGAATCTCAGGTACGGATTTCTTTTGCTTTCCTCCTCTTTCCAACATAACCATATTTGGACCTAAATGCCAAATATCAACAACCTCAGTTTTATTATCCATGAAAAAAAATCGCGGGTGTTTCCTGTGTGAATGTGAAAGATAAATATAGCGATTTTACTCAAACCGGGTGGTTTTTATTGATAGGTTATCTAATTCTTTCAATGGCTCAGAGGTGACAAAGTCAGATCCCTTTGTTCTTAATAAGTTTAAAACGAATAAGAACGTCACGATAACTGTGTGGAAGACAAATTTTTAAAATCTGTAAATACCTTTGAGTTCCAGATGCGAGAACATTGGAGAGACATAACTAAGCGTTTTGAGACAAAAAGGATTCCATGAGCATTAAAACTTTGTTAAAAAAAGGGAGAGTCGGTAAACTGTTCATAAAGCTTCTGACTAAGACTAGAGCATTACTTCAAACAAAAAAAAATATAAAAAATAGCAACCAAAACCAAAAAAAACAACAAATCAAACCCCGCGCCAAAAAACAAAACAAAAACAAAAAAGAACAAAAAAAAAAAAAAAAAAAGAAGCAAAAACAAAAACTAACATAACAATGCAAACAACAATAAGAATTATATCAAGTACAAATACAACCACATCTTTAGCAACAATAAGAAAAACATGAGTAGCAGCGGCAACAATGGGAAGCTGCACGAGTTCAGGTATAACTACGGTCCGAGTCGCCAGTAAGTGATTTATTCACTATTGTGTTATGGCTCGAGGTAATAACCACAAGCATCGACCGCCTGTCTTAAGTAGGTGGGAAACTGTCAAGTGCAGCGCTGGCTCAATTAAACAACGGGTTGGATCGACATACAAAGCAGTAGTCTATTGTAAAATGGCAAAAAGTATCTGTAACTTGGATGGTCGTTAGCGGAACAAATAAATAAGTAGAGATAAATATGATTGTGTGATCAACGCCAGCTTCTACCGAACAATGGTCGAGATAATAAAGTTTATTATATGTAGAGAAATCGTATTGCATGTAATTTATCAGAGACACAAGTTGCATGAGGTACAAAAGACAAAATAAACTAAAAAATGAATTAAATAGCCACAGAAGAACAGTCGGCAGTATTAATGGAAAAAAAAATAATTATATGTATAACTTTCTCCGAGTCATTCTGTTATTCAATTATTCGCTGATTGAGAAAAATATTCTATAAGCCGTTGCTTTATGGTTCGTTTGCAACAGCACCACAACAACCGTTATTGCAGTATAATTATATACTATTGAAATAAGTAAACTAAATTCTACTTCACAATATAAAAAAAGAGAGTTAGGTAGCCAGGTAGATCGGTAGATCAGGTAAAAAAATCATAGAGATAGACAAGAAGACAGATTAATTAGACAGATAGATAGCCAGATACATACATACATAATTATATACATACATGAATACATACACGCAAAGGGGTATAGAGTAATGTTTGATCTTCCCACAATTTCACAGCCCTTTAAAAGTAACTTTTGCGTAATAGAAAACTATGATTGAGGAGAAAAAAGTAAATCATATGTTTTATTTCTAAGAAGATGTTTATTTTTTAATAGAGTACAATTTCATCTGTTTTAAGAATATCACAAAATATTTACTCACCCTTACGGAGATTGAGGAAAGATGACTCTTTGTCGTAGGGT
>JAWDGP010001281.1:377500-380000 GCA_033675545.1 Elysia crispata | reverse complement strand
AGAGCGTATACACGAATTTTCTTCATCCCACATGGGTGTGAGTGACAACCAGTCTGAAGCTAATAGAGAAACAAAACATATTCTCATAAAATAGGGTAGGCTTGCAAAGGAAAGATAGAATATGTATATATATATATATATATATATATATATATATATATATATATATAATATATGACCGATCAAGCATTGGACTATAAGTACAACACCGTGTCTTGCTTAGAAAATACTCCCAATGTTAATCATCTAAAAGTCCATAAAACTGAAAAGTTGAAAAAGCGATACAACACCTCCAAGTTCATCGACCTCTCAAGCAGCCTGTAGGTGTCGCATTGGTTCGGGATTGCAGCCAATCTTAATCTTATCGCAGTAAAAAGAAAAAGAAAAAGAAAAAAAAACCAGGCCGATGCATGAAGTCCGCGAGGTTGAGAGTAAGAAACCTAGACACAAGCAATCGATCGCCGAATGATACAAAACATAATATCACTTTATTAGCATTTTTTTTCCTACCAGAATACTGACTGTAGTTTAGGCTACACCTTATCAGCCGCTAAGAATGCATTTGCAGCTCCTTAGCTGTAAATAGACTTGCAATCACAGTTGGTCGCCTCGTTTTGTCGATGAAATGAAAAAATTTTAATCTACGAGACAAATAGATTGAAATGAATTAGCTTAAAGCTCAGACTAAACCGCTTCAAGGCATAAGAAGATAAATCAATGCAGTGCGTTTTCCTCTTAAATTCCGTACATACTCATTGCCGTCTGTTGTCTTTTCTTCAACAGACATAAATCTATTTAGCTGTTCGCAAGACAGACCGTTCCTTTGTTGTCTTTAAGTCTCTGATTAAAAAGTGAAGAACAAGCTAGGAACATCTACATGAACAAGTCATAGGATATAATTATTATCAGCCAAACTGCCTACTTCTTTATTTCAACAGGTGACGGAATATTAAAAAAATTGATTGATGAGAAAATTACACGCCAAAATGGTGGTTTGATAATTCCAAGAAATAGAATCAAGAGAGAGAGAGAGAGAGAGAGAGAGAGAGAGAGAGAGAGAGAGAGAGAGAGAGAGAGAGAGAGAGAGAGAGAGACCAAGAGAAAGAGACCGAGAGAGAGAGAGAGAAAGTAGCTGGGAGAGAGAGAGAGAGAGAGAGAGAGAGAGAGAGAGAGAGAGAGAGAGAGAGAGAGAGAGAGAGAGAGAGAGAGAGAGAGAGAGAGAGAGAGAGAGAGAGAAATAGCGAAAAGAGAGACAAAATAAAAGTTTGGAGATTCAGAAAGAAATAGAGGGCAGAATGGAAGAAATTCAGATTGAAGGTGCAAAAAAAAAAAAAACAACAACCAAAGACAAAAGAAAAAGACAAGGAGATGGGTAGATTTTTTTATCTAAAGTTTGCTAGTCGTAAGCTCCGGGGCTTTCCTACTTGAAAAACTATAAAATCAAGTTTAAAGTACTGTCTTACCCAAAAAGTAAAGAAAGTGGACTTTATTCTTCTACTTTTAACATGGTGGTCTCCTCCTCTGTCCTTTCAACACTATTCATTAATTTTTTTTAAACTCAAATGTACCACTTTGCACGTCAATATTTTCAAATTTTGTTAAAACGAAAAACTTTGGGGGAAAAAACCCACTAAAAAAAAAGAGATTGTACTTCAACACCCGATCAGGTTTTGTAACCGCTGTCAGTTTTGTGTCTCTCTGCGATGGAACCTCCCATCCATGATGCTGTAATTCACGCCAAGAACTTTGTACGATGTTCGGTTTGTGTGAGTGGGAAGGAAATTCTTTGTTACTAAGCGATGACCGAGTACATGACGCAGTGTACTACAGCCGAACACTAGGTGGCCTAACAGCAGTTCATAAATATGTTGCATGCAGTTTTCACGTGTCCTTACGGCTACATCTTGTAAAACTGGTTATTATAAGACCAGTTTCACGAAGACAGAAATAAACAGTAACGTTAACTGTTGTAAGGTGGCTTGAACTAATTTACAAAAGTGCAACTGGTACTATATGGACTAATGGCTCCATTGGGAAACGTGGCCCTATGTATCTAGACTCATACTTTGATCCCTCCATTCCCCATCCTCTTCAAACTTCCTTGCTGTCTCTGTATGATGTTATGAAAGTCTTATTGGAATAGGAAAAAAGAGGATTCAAACAACCATAATTATCCATATAATAAAATCTGGGTCAAATATGGATCTAGAACCTGTACTTTATGAAAAATTAGGTCAAATAATAAGCCTAGGTGAAGGTTATAAACCGGCCTAAAGTTCTTCATTTCACCAACGTGAGCAGCCCTGCCATCTACGTAAACAAACAACTGGTCCAATCAGTTTACCGCTGCAGTTAACAGTCGCGTGCGATATCAAAGCTGGAACTAGATTTGGACACTTTTCTGATCTATACCAAGATCTGCATCGCATTAGATTGAAATCGAACTTCCTATATTGACTTCTTACTCTTAAGCATGAATAGTAACGTCTTGGATCTTTTT
>JAWDGP010001281.1:335000-372500 GCA_033675545.1 Elysia crispata | reverse complement strand
CTTGAAATAGAACATGACTATTGAAGTATTTGTCATTGTGCCAGTTAACGCTGTATGGGTCTTGCTTCAATTTACCAGAATCGATGGTTCAACTAGAAATGACGGCTTGAACTATCTTTGATTTTGCCACGATATCTGCTTATGCATATTTCACTAGTGATTTTCTGAATATAAAGAAATCTCAATTAGGATGATTTTTATAAAGGCACACCAAAATCGTTGCCATGAGCAATATTGGTCATATCAACTAGATACACATGCACAAACATTTTTTTTATTGAAAATAGAAATGTAATTTTTTTTCGAGGAACAAAAATCGTTTGTATTTTGAGATATCACAATAATGCAATTTCTCTATATCCATTACATTCAAAACCATCAACGACTTAGAACAACCATACTTTGATTGATCCTTATATGTTGTGAATAAAATGTTTGATGGAACAGTTGAAGTAGCTCAGAGGTGGTAAATCTTGGCCCCAACTATGTTTCCTAGTAAATGCCATTTTTCCTCCTTATTAATGTCCTGGAATTATCTGGGAGAGTTAGCGCAGTGAAAGATCTTAACTAGCGCTATTTTACAAACAAGTTACCGATCCTGCTAAAAGAATGTGTTACATAAACCCAATAGCGTTCGTCAATATTTTTTTGTTTTGATACAGCCTGTTCTCAAGAAGTGATTTTGAGATTGTTTATGCATTTCAGTTTAGCCACGATCAGGCATTTTGAACTGAAGAGATGAGGAAACAAGCTCTCCAACTTACTGATAGTGTGGGGCTTGATGCTGCGAACAATGATCCCAGCAGATCATCAGGGCAAAAGGTCAAATCTCACCCCCGCCCCTTCCCACTGACGCCTCTACGTTTGTTAATGACGATTTAATGCTCAGATGTTATATAATTTATTCGACATCTTAGAGAACTGGCAGCATCAAACCAAAGGCTTTTAAGACAATAGTTGCCTAACCTATGTTGTGCAACCATCGAGGTCAACTTGCACTATAGTGGGCGGCCTCACAGTAAGGCGTAAAGTTACACATGTTTGGTTCTAATTCCTCTGCTCTTAGAGGAAGGTGAGAATTCAATCAGAACTTTTGATAAGATCTAACCGCGATATTGGATGTTACCTCACCACTGTGACGATACACAACGCTACACCTGCGATGTTTGGTCTGTTCAATCATTCACAACGAATCAAGTATTGAACTATTCTTACAAAACAGTATTATTATTGGTGAGCACATAGAAAGCTTTTCGACGAAGTATTTTGTTGGTCATGTAAGGCAGCAATTTTTCGTTAAAAAAAAATCAAATTTGTCGACACTATGTTAGTATGATATCAATAACTAAACAACCAAAACATTTACATTCTTCAAACCATTATATCTCTGTTGCCCGGACCCTTTAGGATGCATTATTTGACTTTACAAATGATCCAGGCAACGTTTTTGATTGTTTCATCCCCTTAATTAATCTATGTCCAACTTTTTAAAAGTTTGAATTCATCTTGTCTTGGTCTTCATTTTTCAGTTATAAAATATTTTATGGAGTATGATTATAATCTTTACACTCATGTAAAATTTTACATTACAATTATATCTACGTATGTCTATTTGTTTTTTTACAGAAATTAGATTTTGGGACTTGACACCCAATTTTGACTATCCAATCTCTTGTTATAAATATGTTTATTGGACTCACTCAGTTATGGATTATATTTTTTGTGTCAATCTTCGGGTGCTCGTGACTTTGAGGCGAGCATGTCGGCTCTGAGACCAGCCGTAACCACAAGTCGCCGGTTCGAGAATTGTCACTTTATGGCTGAGTTTTAAACTTCATATTCACTTGCTGAAATCACTCTCTCATGAACTGGCTACAAAATACAAAAACGTTAAAACAAAACAAAACAAAAACAAAAAAACCCCAAAAAACAAGAACAACAAAAACAAAAAACAAAACAAAAAACAAAACAAAAGAAAACAAAACAAAAAACAAGAACAACGAAAAAAAAAACCACCAAAAAACAACAAAAAAAAAACAACAAACTGCAACCACACCAGACTTCTTTGTAGATTCACTGATTCCAAATTAATCTTCGAATTCATTTTTATAACTTTGACATTATAATCTTCAACTAATCTATTGTTGTGAATAATGGTTGGATATATTTTTAGTCACTAGTAATGTTTACTTTTGTTCATCAACGACTATACCGAGATAATGCTCAAGTCCAGTCATAAAACGCAGCCCTTTGCATGATCCTCATATTCCAAGTTCTCTTGCACTTTTTAGGTTTCCAAGCGAATTATTTCCAGGTCAGTGGGGTTTAAACTCAGCACCGTATGTTGTAATCAGGGCTTGAACCTGGATCTTATTATTGATGATCAAACACACTACCGATTGAACCATCTGTCTCAACAGTTTTTGTTTAATTCTGTCCTAGCCCCTACCAACTATGACAAGAGCTGCTGCAATAGCATTTTATGTGTAAGACAGCAAGGGGCAAAGCTTTCTAAATGTATTTGTAGAGTTTTAAAATAACCTGATAGTTATGGTTGGTCATAAGGCGGAAAAAATACGGAAGCCTGTTGCATAAACCACCAAATATAACTCTCATGTCTATGAATAGATTCAACATTATAAAAGACTTGTAAAATGATCATAGCCAAGATATTATTTTGTAACTGTTACAACAATAATGTCCTTGCAAAAGTCCTCTTTTTTAAATATTTAAATTTTGAATGCGGGAAAACAGTGCTCCAAAAAATTCAATGTTTGAAATATACAAGTTTTTTTTTAATTTTTTTTTTGGCCGGTTTTCTTCTTATATGTTGTCACGTTAACGCTTTATATAACGAAATAAAAATTTCAGTCCCCAACATCCAGGGAACGCGATTTCGTATTATCACCTAACAGTCTCAAGATAACACATACAGGTAATAAAAAAATAAATAAAAAAAATCTGTTTTATTTCACATGGAGTCACATTCTTAACCAAAAATGTAATAACAGAATCGGGGAGTTAAAGAGCAAATGCAGATAATGGAATACAAAATTATGAAGGTTACATCTTTGCCGCGGCGATGCGGTGACAGACAGCGTTACAGAAGTTGGTCAGAAAATGAAACTTTTTGTCTACTTTTCTACACTTCAAACCTTGCCCTGGCTCAAAGATATGAAAAAAAAACAACTTGAAGTTGTGGAATTGTTTCGGCCAATCCGGAGAGTGTACCGTCGCAGAGGTTTGCTGCCCAATGCTTGCAGCTTCTGATGGTCATGGTAAAATTTATTTCAACATACCCAGTGCTTGCAGCTTTTGATGGTCATTGAAAAATTTATTTTAACATACCCAATGCTTGCAGCTTCTGATGGTCATGGAAAAATTAATTTCAACATACCCAATGTTTGCAGTTTCTGATAGTCATTGAAAAGTTTATTTCAACATACCCAGTGCTTGCAGCCTCTGATGGTCAGGGAAAAATTTATTTCAACATTGAAAACAAAAATTCAACATACAATTCTATTGATTCATTTGATATTTATTGAAGACGTAAGACGACAAGAAATAGTAAACAAAACATGTACAGATTTAATTATAAAGTATAAATTTTAATAGTAACCAATAAATTATCTTCCATAAGAAATTTTTAATTACAGTAGCTTAAGTTACTGCAGTACTTGCAAATATCATTGTACAAAACAACTTCAAGATCAATCACATCAAATAAATTGAGTGTAAAATTAAAACAAGGCAAAAATGAGCATTGTCTTATACAAAATAATAATAATAATATTTACAACTACCGAATAGGACAAAATGCACACCGACGTTATTGTAAGGGAGGACTTCGATTACTTTTTGCGACACCAGGTTTCAATTTAAAGCCTGCTTAATTTGGATTATAAATCGGCAACGAAAAAAAAAATTCTATACAGTTTTATCTTATGTAAGAGACTGTCACATGCCTTTAACTAAACCTGACTTCATTTCATACGAAGACACATTTTCATTACTCTACGACTTAAATCTCATTCCATATGCAATAATCCGTTAAACAAGAAGTAAATAATATAAAAAAATACCTCTGCACGTGTATATCGTCTAAATCTACATATCATGTTTCATATGTTTCAGTTATCTCAGGGCCGTCTTGACGTCATGACTCATAAAACACGGACACGCCTCTGAAGGCGGGGCTTCTGTCTTCCTTCAGAAAAACTGAAAGAACAAGCGATCTCAATACACTAGTGCAACATTCATCTCTCTTTCTGTCTGTCCTACAAAATTAACGAAACAAAAACCTTTTTTTTTAAATCACTTCCTTTGTGCAATGGTGTATCTTGAAAGAATCGCTATTGTTTAAAGATATCTCTTAACTTCCACTATTCGGGTCTCGGTTGTCTCAAGTCAGACATCTGGGCAAGCCCCGCGGTTTGACTCATGATCGCAGACCTGGCGGCATCTGTTATAGAAGAAGCGTGGCAGACAGTAGCACTCCATGGCGAGAAGTCCAGGGAAGCAGTACAAGTAGAAACTTGCAGCCTTCCCAGGCACCCCTCTGTTGCTAGGGCAAATTACTGGGCAAGAAAGCAAAAAAAGATCACAAAATTAATTCGGACTTCTAACAGTCAAAACAGGGCTGTAGTTCATGGCATCCTTCTTTTCATCGCTTTGAACGAGTGGAAGCAAAGAGGAATAGAAGCGTGACAAAAAATTATTTAATCTTTGGCGCAATGCAAGATTCGCACTTTGTGGTTGGTCAGTCCTATGGTATTGTGGGAGTGGACGAGACTGAATAAGTTAGAACAGGCATGCGTTTTAACGAACCTGCATTATACAGAACCCACACCAAGGACAATTTAATCAAACCCCACTGATGAAAATGGTTTTAAAGATTTGGAAAAAAATGCCATACGCACACCCCTCGGCCGTAGGAAAACTTCTGCACTTTATATTAAATAGTCTGTTCGTGGTATAACACAAAAGACAGCTTTATACTTCAGAAATCTTATTAGAAGACAAAAGACACCATAATATTTTTTAGCGCTTGATACAAGACAAAATGCACCTTTATCAATATTATAAAAGGCAACTTTGATTTCTTTTTCCGCTATATCCTCCAAAATCACTCAATATACAGTAATGAAGTGTGCTGAATTTTAATCTGTCGAGATCAGTTTTCCACGCCGAACAATAAAATATTAAAGAAAAGTTTTGTAGGTAGAAACTCATTGGCGAGCTAGATAACAGGGAGTCTTCAGAGAAGAAACCTGCCCTTGTATCAAGTGTTTCGGTCCTGAACTTCTGACACTCTAAGGGGGCCGAGCCACACTCACATGACTCACAGGTGTCTCCCTGTTATCTTTTTTTTTGAACAGCGCCAGGATTCGAACCCATACCCTCATCTCTTGATGAATTGCTGATCCCGGCGCTATACCACCTGCAATGGTTAGAGCATTTTTAATCTTTATTAAGGAACCTCTCATTTCTCCTGCTCCAGATCCACCTGGAACTGTTTTCGGATATTTCCGCTAGTAACTTTAGAGTTACTAGTTCTTTTGTTGCCACATATTGAAAGTTTAGTCAGAAGGTCGTAGACTGATGACCCTACGAATCCTCTGGCACCAACCTCAACGGGCATCACCACAGTTTTGTAGCCGGCATTTTTTAGTCAGGTTCATGTATTTCTCTCTTTTGTAGATGTGGGCCTCTTCCATTCTGTTTTCGTATAGTACTGTTAGATCCAACATGATCAATTGTTGTGTGGAAGCTGAATGGATCACGATATCAGCCTTAATCTCGTTTCTTTGATTATACTGGGGTGGCTGTCCCATTCTGGAGGATCTGCTGAAGCATCCCAGTCATCACAGCCCTCTAGAGGGCATTTTATCTGGTTTGTTGTCCTCACCGGCCTTCCGTGCCATGACTTAGCGCCTCCCTCTGTTGTGAATATCAACGCGTTGGTATTATAAAATATTAAAGAAAAGTTTTGTATTTAAGCTAAAAAAAGCTGCCATTTTTGTGAAGTTTGAATGTCTTCCCTACCTCTTCATTTGAACGAACAATCATGCTTGTATTTCATAAAGCTCGATAGAAAACAAAAGATGACTTAATATTCAGAAAGCGTGATAAAAAACAAAATACAACGTTTTATTTCATAAGCTTTAAAGCAGAGAAGAGATACCTTAATATGTCAAAAAGCTGGATACAAGACAAAAGATAAGCAGATTATCTTGTCCATCCTATCGTATAAGAGGTCAAGCAATGGAACCAGCTGTGTGATCTGGCCTCAGATATTTGCGATAACTTTTTTTTAAAGCAAACTCTACATCCACATAGAAAGTAGGACATCGTCAAAATTTATCTTTTTTTAGCAATCTCCAACACGATATTGAATATATCACAGTGTCCAAACTGATCAGAGAAATTCAGACTAAAATACACTCAGAATTTCGTCTGACACATTCAGCTAGCGCCATAAGTCTTAACGGTGTATAACTCGAGCCAAACATCTGCATATCATCAGAGCAATTTACCAGAATCAGAGTAACCGCTCCCAGCCTGTAGCAGGTATAGGATGAGTTTAAAGACCGTACATAACACTAACCAGTGTGAAACCTGAAGCCTTCACCCACATCTTTAGAACAAGTTGTTTGGTTTGTTGTTGAAGCTTTATACAAATTTCCTGGAAAGTTCAGCTCGGTTCAGATGTTCGATTAATCGGAGCTTGTCGTGATTTTTAAAAGATTCTAGGATTTTAAAATATTGTTGGGTGAGAAAAGATTAATCGAGATTTAAAATCAGCGACCTCAAAATAACAATGAGGCTCGGAAGTTTCTTTTTTCTTTTTCAATGAACACACAGTCTTCGTACTATAACACAACGAATCTCTACTTCGAGGGCTAGAAATTCTTAAGATTCAAGATTTGCCCTGTTCATCAGCTTGAACAAAAAGTGTGGATGTATTTGTGGACTAAGCATGCATTTGATTTGGAGTGTGTTTGGTCCCAAACGCAAATGAGCAATTTTAAATAATTGCTAGTTTGCATTGGCACAGACACACACGCAGAAGTTTAGCAAAGTGAGAAAAAGGAGAGAACCAGGAATACCATAAGACCACTGCTCGCCAGGGACGCGAACTACCACAGATTGAGTTCAGAACAACTAAAGTTCATAGAAAGGCAGTGCATTCACTTGTGTCATTTAAATGGTTTGAAAGTGGGAGCTGACATTTTACAAGAGAAATATTGATTTCAAAACTGTGAATAAAACTTAGCAAAATCTAAACGGACAAGGAATGATTTCAATATATCTTAAACATACACAAAAATTAAAAGATCCAGATCCATAGTTTTTTTAAGGGAAGAGAAAATTATGTTACAAAAACAACTAGTTTTTTTTTTTTAACCTCAAATTTTATCCCAGTCGTATCTGCTTTTATATAATTTAAATTTTGTGGCGCCTCTTCATACTGATAAGCTTCGCTTTCCATTTATGCTATTTCTAATTCAACACAATTTGTCTCTCTGATTAAGAGTTTATGTAAGGAATCAAGGATTTAGTTAGGGAGTTCATAGCTTCCAACGTTTTCTGAAATTCAAGCATTCTTAACTTTCTGTCTCTTTAACTTCATTTCTGATGATGGTTATCTCCAATTTGACTTAAATTTTGATTCGGATAATTTTAAAAGCTTCATAACTTTTAAAAAGAGATCAATGGCCTAGTTTTCCTCTGTCAGAAGTCAGCTTCTGACCACAAGATTAAAAAAAAACAAACTTAAAAGAGCTTTCATCATTTCAACATTTTATGAATGTGTTACATGTTGGGTCAAGGATTAAAGGTACCAGGAAATTCTTTTCTTTTCTTACATTTTACCAGCTTTCATAAGTTATATTAATCAAATTTCTGGTAAAGATTCACAGCATTCACAAATGAGAGTGTGTCTTTTCACACGCAATGATACATTTTTGACTGAACACCGCAAATGATGACACACTTCTGATTTTGATCAATTTGTTGCATATATTTCTGAAATTCATTCTTCAGGTGTCAAACTACACGGATGCTGATACAAAGTGGCGTGAATTTGGTAACAGATGTAGCGCTTGATTAACAATTGTAATAATTGTGGTGTGACTAGGTTCAAAGTGGTGTGAAGATCAGTTTAAAAAAGATTTATTAATCATTGAATATTTGCCTTACTTTTCATAGCGGTCACAGGGCCTCTAAAAGTCCATAAAACATGATAGCCATCGGTTACAGGCTCCGGTATCTGCAGTGGGTTTTGGGTCTCATGTTTGGGAACATTTCCACCCCAGCCAGGCTATAGTCCCTGTCATCAAAATAATCTGCATAGTTAGACAGTTAGATAGATAGATAGATTGATAGATAGAGAGAGAGAGACAGAGAGGTAGAGAGAGAGAGAGAGAGAGAGAGAGAGAGAGAGAGAGAGAGAGAGAGAGAGAGAGAGAGAGAGAGAGAGAGAGAGAGAGAGAGAGAGAGAGAGAGAGAGAGAGAGAGAGAACATGATAACACACATCGCAGGACGATCATGATCTGGAAATGATAAACATCTTTATCCCCCGACACTAACTGATATTTACTATCAACTGGGTAAAGAGATCAACAAAGATCATGCAATGTGCAAAGCAATGGGGATCGCTTCCGAGAGGACACGAGCTTTTAATCTGACCATTTTAAGTTGAAGGCTAACCTCTTTACAATGACAATCAGCCCTTATTTTATCTTCACAATATATACTTACATTGGAACACTGAGAGCGACATCTTTACGTTTTTTTAAATCTACTTTGTATTCTCATTTTCATACAACTGAATTATTGTCTCACAAGTCCGCACTCTTGGATAAGCTGGGAATACGTTATAATAAAACACAAGGGAATTTTCTGCTCAATTCTTTAGGGGATTACTACATAAAGGTTGCTCTAATCTTAATATCGATAAAGCACTGTATGGTCGTATCGGCAATGATCGAATATTCTATTTGTTAGGAATAATACGGACAAGAGATAAATAACGTATCACCTTAGTAATTCATTTATTTTCTTGGGTTATACAGTTAACGAAAAAAAAAAAACAATAGGGAAAATTGCTTATGCGACTTTTAAATAATAGATTCAACATGCGATTTGAGAAGGACAGAGAATATTCTGCGGACAACCTCACGCCTGTAACGGGTAGCATTAAAATCAAAAGAAATACAAAACACGGAATTTGACAACATCCTGGATGTAGTATGATACAGGATCTGCTATCATGCCTTTTCGTTTGGTATTAGAAGATTGAACCTTCATAAAGGAAGAAACACAAAGAGAGAGTAACGAATTATTTAGAGTCAATGAGATCTTTTGCAATCACAAAGAAAAGTGTACCTTTTCACCGAGCATATTGTTGGATGCTAATGTGCTTCTCCTCAGGCCTATACAGAAATTATTGTAAGAGACTTTTTTTTTTAAATCAATATTCATTGAATTTGAACTTCATCTCTTCAGCTCGTCTCTACAAGCTATAATATTGTTTCACTGTCACTCCAAACCGCTTCAAGTCAATTCATGCTTTACAAGGTTATTATGCGCACTTACTAAAAGTAATATTCTCTCTTTATCCATGACTTGGTTAATTCTTTAAGTGCATTTCTCTATGATTTGTGATAAGATCATGATTAAATCGCTATAAAATAACTAGGTTACACGGGAAATAGAGTCGGACAGATTACTCAAAAGTTTTTATAAACTCAGTCTCAAATTTTTTTTCTAATGACTCGATATACGTGTATATTCCTCTGTCAGTTTTTGAAATTAATTTGTTGGCGAGTTTCCTCACGAATGAGGCTACCGATTCTCTCTCCTTCACCTCCACATGTAATGCGAGCTGTAGTCGACGAGTGGTGTATCAAGTGAATACTCGGCTTTAGAGTCAGAAGCCCCAGGGTTCAGAACCTGGCTTGGCCCGACCCTAGGTGAAATCGTTGAAAATAAGACAATGAACATTTCCTCACCTAATTCAGCAGTAAAAAATAAACAAAAAACAGCTGACAATACATGAAGAAAGATCTTTTTAGAGCATTGACACGAAGCTCATATTATCTGCTCCTCCGCAATGCTCACTGTTTTTTTTTTTTTTTTGGAGTTGAAAGAGATAGTAGTCGGTATTCTTCTGTCAAGGAATCTTTATACACCCGTTTGGATACTTTAGTCATTGTAACGATCTCCATCTGCAAAGTGTTTGTGAGCGCTTTTACAGTAGTGCTTTGCGTTGTATGGGCGATAGAGCTGTCAGATTTCTTCTATGGAAATTATCGTCAACGTTATTGGGCCACACGGCGCAGAACAGATTATGTAAAGCGGCAACTGAAGAAAGGTTTAGATGTGCAAAATCTGAACATTTTTTTTATTATTTATTATTCTTATTGATTGGAATATTTCTTTTTTGATAAAAACAATATAATTCACATAACAAGCAACTAAAAAAACAATATTCACACAACAAGCAACTAAAAAAAAATATTTATATAACAAACAACTAAAAAAAGACTCCTACCGATCAGTATAGAAAGTGTGACAAATCAATCTTGTTCGCAAGCACCAGTTACGCCAACCAAGGACACGGCTAGTGTAATTATTAGTAGAGGAAGGGGGAAACAGATGGAGGTAGATTAGCATGGGTTTAGTGCAAAAGGAAGAAAAGTAAAATGAATGGAAAATGAGGAATAGAGGAAAGATGAGAGAGAAAAGAGAGAAAAAAGGAATGGGTCGAGACAGATTTATAAATAGAGTGGGAAATCAAGGGATAAGACTGTTGGAAAGGAAGAGCTAGCGAAAATTGTATGTAAGGCGTATACAAAATAAAGAAAGAGACTGGTAGACGAGAAAATGTATTAGGGGGTGGTGAAAAGAGATAGCGAAGGGAGGAAAAGAGGAGAGAGAGACAGAGAGAGAGAGGGCAGAGAGACAGAGAGAGAGAAAAAGAGAGAGAAAGAGAGAGAGAGAGGGAGAACGAGGGAAAGAGAGAGAGTGTGAAATAAATGAGGAAGAAAAATAGAAATGTGGCTGCAAAAGAGAGAGAGAGGGAGAGAGAGAGAGAGAGAGAGAGAGAGAGAGAGAGAGAGAGAGAGAGAGAGAGAGAGAGAGAGAGAGAGAAAGAAAGAGGGAGAGAATGGTAACATAAATGAGGAAGAAAAATAGAAATGTGGATGCAAGAGAGAGAGAGAGAGAGAGAGAGTCAGATAGATAGATAGATAGATAGATAGAGAGAGAGAGAGAGAGAGAGAGAGAGAGAGAGAAAGAGTGAGAGAATGGTAACATAAATGAGGAAGAAAAATAGAAATGTGGATGCAAAAGAGAGGGAGAGAGAGAGAAAGGGAGAGAGAGATAGAGAGAGAGAGAAAGAGGGAGAGAGTGGTAGAATAAATAAGGAAAAAAATAGAAATATGGATGCAAAAGAGAGAAATGGATACAAGAGAAGGGGTTGACTTTGGAGGAAAAGAGAAAGGGAGAGAAAAGATTACTAAAGAGGTAGGAAAAAAAACAGTTGGCGCGATAGACTTCAGTTAAGAAAGTAGCAGGAGTGGATGAAAGAAAACGAGAGAATTTACAAAGAGAATCTTATATGTGAAAGGAAAATCGTTTTCATCCACTGACTCCAACTACGCACGAAAATATTACAAGATATATAAACCCTACAGATGTTTTGATATTTACAGCATATTGTAAGCACATCATATGAAGAAAACCCAACTTATTTATTTTTCCCCCAAAAGCAGGTGCTTAGAGAATAATTATGTGCAACGAGGTTACAAACTCGCATTCTCTACAAGGATTTATGTTGATTCACAATAAAATCTTGTTTCTAAGAAACCATTACGGATGCGTTTTGAACATAATAGGGTATTGATCTAACCTGAACAATGCGACTAGATGTTTTGTTAATCCCGGATCTTCACACTTGTTAATAAAAATTTCTTTATCATTATAAAGTATAAGAGCCGTGAGCATGGTTTTCTCCTGTTTTATTGCCCTTTGCAAAACAAGCAATGAAACAACCTTCACCTAAGCCAGCAGTATTAATTCTATAGGTAATAATAATAAACAGGAAGGTAATGACAATATAAATAACAACAATATTAAAAATGCTTTATAAAAGTTTGTAGTTAATATCACAAAATCACCTTGGTTTGGGTTGAAGTTCCTGGTTTTTGCTTTGGATTTGCAGATTAGTAAAGAAAAGAAAAGCTGATTGTAAACTTTTTTTTTTACTAGAAGTACAGTGGACTTAACGCGCTTATGTATAGGAAGAACGAGTAGAAAGAAGAAAGAAAAAGAAAAATTAAAGAGGAAGGAGAAAAATGAGGAGAAGGAGAAGAATTAAAGAAGAATAAAAAGAATAAAAAAAAATAAACAGGGTGAGAAGAAAAAAAAGGATCATATGGGAAAACACCTTTAAAAGTAAGAAAAATGGAAAGAAAGTAGTAGAAAAAAAATTTAAGATTAAGAGCACAAAGTTGAGAGAGAGAGAGAGAGAGAGAGAGAGAGAGAGAGAGAGAGAGAGAGAGAGAGAGAGAGAGAGAGAGAGAGAGACAGACAGACAGACAGAGAGAGAGACAGAGAGAGACAGAGAGAGTTAAAGAGAGAGAGAGAGAAAGAGAGAGAGACAGAGAGAGAAAGAGAGAGAGAGAGAGAGAGAGAGAGAGAGAGAGAAAGAGAGAGAAATGAAATCGAAATTACGAAAAGAAGGAAAGAAGAAACATTTCAAAAATTTCCAAAGCGGAAGAGTGAAGAACGCTATTTTAAAAACTTCATGTCCGAAAATGTTGTGGAAAATGCGTTTTTAGGTTTCACATTACAAATATAACATCACTGGAAAATCTGAAGTACAGATTTTTTCTTGTTAATGAAACGTTAACTATCCTATATTCTGTATTTAAAGCAGATAATAAGGTTTCACATTATTTTGTTTCTTTTTTTTCGTGGTTGTAAATTCCACACGTTCAGCTGAGAATTACTATCTTTCTGATCACTTCAAATAAAGAGTAGACTTTAAAACATTCGACACCATTAATCGGTATCAACTGTTACAACTCGATACCTCAGTCTCTATGCATCTTGAGACTTGTCAGACAGTATATGAACCTCAATAAAAGTTAAACCCCTTTACTCACTACTGTGAGAATCTCACGTGCAAGGCCGAGCATGCGCATGAGGAGGGAAGTCTATAGAAGAATTGTTTGAAGCTCCGCCACCACCTGCACAATCCTGGGGGAAAGAGCTGCTCAACAGGCTCAGACTTACTTAGCGAGCTTGACCTTGAAATAGACCACGGTTTCTCCACTACAAGTAGAGATAAAAGATCTACAATGATCACGGCATATCAAAAAAGCAGTTTAGGATTACATTGTAACATAGTTTTTTACTAAGTTATTATGATTATAGAGAAAAAAATAGATAAATATATAGAAAAAATCCCGTGTGCACGCAGTTTTCACTTAAACCGTCTGAGTATGAACTGTCGAGTGTTCCGACTTACAATTATCTATAGGTGGTTAGAGGAGAGTTTGAAAATGCCAAGGAAGGCTCTAAGCAAAAAAAATGTCCTGCTTTTTTTTTAAATAACCGCTATAATAAAAGCTTGGTCGCGATTTTTTCAGTATTAGATGTTATCTCCCCACGTATTCAACTAATCCTAGTATGATTGCGAGAAATGCGTGAGTAGTGGATTATTATGAAAAAAAAAACCAACTTAAGTATTAGGAGATGTTCATAACTAGACAAGCTTAGAGAGGTCAGACATCGTGAACAAGACTGCGGAGCTCACACTACCATCAGCCTAAGCTGTAACCATTATACTGGCCTCAATACACTTGTGGAGGGCCTTGCCTGAATCTAAGATACGCTGAAAACAATCTTAATAGAATTGCTTTATGAAAGAATTACAATCAAAATTTATTTCGTCAATGAAATGTATAGACATACATGCCTCATTTCTCTCTCACATAAAATGAATCATTTATCTTTTTATTATTGTTTGGTCAGCTTGCAAAGTAGAACGATTTGATAGGACCATTAAAAAAAATTTCTTAGTAAACTTTGTTTCTGACTATTCTAAATTTTGTTCCGCTAAAGCCATCCTGAAATGCAATACCAAAGTGACATCAGTAGAAGAACTTATTGAGTGCTAATCCTGAGATTTAGGGTAAAACCAAACCAATCGATGCTACATGACGTTCGGCCTTGTACCACAGCATGAGTAACACCAGCACCCAGCACGTGCAGGGATCCACGCCCGTGTAACTTTCAATGTCAAGAACAGTCATGTACAAAAACTGCGTGCTGCACCTCTTATCTTGGCTATTGGATAAGCTATTATATTCTCTTTTATTACTTAAGATCCAAGGATGTTTCGGGCTTGAGAAAACCGAAATCGATAAGATTATGGGTATGAAATATTCTTTTCTTCATTCCAACATGTGCACGATGACTATGTATGTATAGTATCTTCTGAGGACACGCAATAACCTGTTTTCATCGCACTTCCTTGTACCTTATGAATTTTTATAGACATTTCATTGGATACTGCCTTCTACATAGATGCCTACTATTCAAGTTTGAACTTTTGCCGAACAAAAATTTAATCCATCGTTCAGAAAGATAAAGAATATTTATCAAGTTACAGCTACTGTTAAAGGTCCTACTTCTTCGACCCAGTCGTTCTACAGACAGCTTTTATCTAAGTCTACTTGTCATTGTTGGTAGGAGATAATTCCTCGAATACTACTCCTGTATCCGATGACTTTCAATAATAATTAGCAGTTATAAAAGGTTCTTTTCTTTTAAAACCGGATAGAGCTCCCATAAAGATTTGTGCTGTTCAATATTGTTAAATACAATTCTAGTGCACGATTAGGTAGGATCTCACTATTTTCTACTATCACTAGTTCTTGCAGGAGGTGATCATGGTGCGTGTGGATTTTTAGTGACAAAGAACATTTACAGTATTCCTTGCATGGTGTGTAGCGGTTATTCTGAATACCTTCGATATTTTGATCGAAAATCCTTTCTTTATATTGAGGCTAGATCAATACATGCTTGAATATACGTTTGACTTTCTAGCTTAATTCGTCCTTGTAACATGTAAAGCCCATTTTACTGAAGAAACACCGAGAATAAAGTGGTCCTAGCACATATCCAACATCGAGATTCAAGCATTGTTAAATCCACGCAAGAATGGGTGCAACAACTTTAAAGAGAGAGGATAATTTTGCTCTCACTGAGCGAAGGTCACATCGGCTGTTTACTAAACAATTGATTTATCACGTCCATTCCATGATGATGCTGAGAAATTAAATAAAGTAGAATATTTTATCGCCTATCCAAAAGTTTGTTTACATTTTAGGTTGATCAGCCTTGGTTTATGATTAGATCCCCTCAATACAAATCAGTGCTTTAATTATACTTTCCTATTTTTCAATTTGATTTTTGTTGTTCTTTTGATTTTGTTTTATAGTTTCTAAGATTTCATGCGCGAAACCGAAAATAAGACAAAATAATCACGCATTCAAGAATACTTCGCATTGGAAGATCAAAACCATTAAAAAAAATAAGGAATTAAGGGCACGCACATAGCTTGATGAGGGCTTTTTCAGCTGCCAGAAGCAATATTCGTGTGACAGAAAAATGTCAAAAACTAATGGCGGCGGAAGAAAAATATGCTCGGATTTCAACAAAAGAAATCTGAAGCATCGTTGATAGATTCACTTACTTAAGCTGGGTGCTCACTCTTTTGTTACTAATGCCCTGCTCATTTCTCATCAACTACAACGAAGCAGTTGTCTGTGCTCTAGTGATTACATTTATTTTAAAAAGAATGAGAAAGAAAAGGGGATATCGATATTGGGTTCACCATGAGATCAGAAAAAGGTTTTTAACGAGACAGTTTGTCTAGCTTCATGTGTATTTGAGAGCACTCTCTCCCTGTTTGAAAACTGTTATCAGAACTAAAAGCCCAAAAAGTTTTGATGCTCTTTGACAGCTCTTTTAACCTTCAGTTACGTTAGGATACGTCAACTGTAGAACTAGTTTCTTTTTAATAATATAAAATAAATTTTAATTCAAGTTGGATCGTTTATATCCATCAATCTGGTTTTTCTTGCAGAGTTGAAACAGTGTGTTCGATGAAGTTTTGACCGGTCTATTGTGCTGAGTAGGAAAAAACTCTCTGAGGGCCAGTGAGGGATAGCGGAGCTTTGGCGAGCCGGCAGACTGTTTCATTGCCTGTGTGAGCGGTTTGTCAGTTTGGTATAATAACCAGATATCCTCTCTGGTATGCAGAACAGCAGATTTGAGCAAAAGAATCGTAGTGACAAATTACAGAATTTTCACTCGCCAGAGATTGAAGTTGCCCGTATACCTGGTCCATATCTCTATTTCATTATTTATATTTGACCGACTAAACAGTTGCGCAGCTAAAGGTGCTTTGAGAGTGCCTAGCCTTTAGATTCAACAGAGGTGAGTCATCAGCAAATTGAGTGCAAATCAAACAACTGGAAATATCATAAAGGCTTAGCTTTTATACAAGACCTAGAGATGTGAAAGTTGGTCAAAAAAGGGAAGCATTAGAACTAAATGGACAGCAAATAAAAGTCTGTGATAAATATATTTGCCAGAGGCGACTCTAAAAAAGTATAATATTTATATACGGCAAAATTAATATAATACACCTGAATCCATAAACACCTGTGGATTGAGCTTAGACATGCGTCAAAAGCACTACACAAGTGAAAATTATCTTTACCAACTGAGATTCTGTTTAAGAATAGAATTACACGAAAATTCTGGAGATATAAGAATTAATAACCACCAGAACGTTTCCTCCCTCTATATTTTTCTGTCTGTATGTCTGTGTATGTGTGTGTGTCTCTGTCTTACTGTATGATTCAACCAAAAGACAAAATTATCAAAAAATCCATTTAAGCCGATCCGGAAAAAACCTTGTGGCGAAAGAGGATCATGAAGAGATCAATTCTAAACTTAAGTTTTGCACGGACAGTTTTAAACTTAATTTGTTATGAAAATCAAGAAAAAGAAAAGATGGCAATGGACAAAATCCCTGTCTAAAAAGCATTTTGCTCCTAAATCGAATGCCAATAGCAAGAGAAACACTTTTATAAACTGTAGGGTAAGAATTGAAATCAAAATGGTTAATATATCACGAAGTTACAAGTTATAATCATTGCGATATTTGGTAGTTGCAAAATGTCTTTGAAAATAATGCATGCTAAGCGCTTGGCTTGATGTTGTATGCAAGTATTTTAGTCTGTTCTTTTTGCGGAAAGGAGTACTAAAGACCCTACAAGGACAGAGTTAAGTTATCCTTCAGGTAAACTTTGTTAATTGACCCCAATATACTTTCTGTCTCTTTCTGCTCTGACTTGTCATTTGTTTCTGTCTCTCTTTCTCTCTGTCTCTGTCTCTCTCTGTCTCTGTCTCTGTCTCTCTCTCTCTCACACACACACACACACATTTTTGCTATTTTTCTGCCCCTTCTCCTACTAATGCGTTTATCTGCCTCTCCTTTTCTCCATATTTGACTTTCGCATTCTCTCTATCTCTCTTTTTTCACATAACCTGCACGAAATTCGTAAAAAAAAAAAAAAAAGAAAAATAGGAAAAGAAAAGAAAAGAAAGCAAAAATAAAACAAAAACCTACCCCCCCCCCAAAAAAAAAAAACAAAAAAAAACAAAAACGAAACAACACAACAACAAAAAACAAACAAAACAACAACAACACCAACAGGGAAAAAAAAAAACAAAATAAAAAAGGCAACAAAACTAAACTATGTGAGTCACACACAACATACAAGTCAGACAGACTAGACTTACAAGAGGACCCAGAGTTGTCGGCCAATCTGCAACGTCTGTCGCTCGGCACATCTCGTGGTGATTTCTTCTCAAACCTCTTTTTCCAAGGACTTGAAGTCCATAATTTGTCTAGAGGATTTTTGCGAAGTATCTCCTTTACCCCTGGTTCAAGATTATCAAGTCTTGGATACGCTAGGAAGGAATTCGTCACTGCTGTAGGTGGAGCTGTATTTAGTGAAGAATCTGACAGGTGTGGCTGGGAGGCAGTAGATGCGGTAGATACCTCAGTTGAGCTGGCCTCGGACTCCTGACTTGGTTGATTGGTAGTGGACGATGGGATACTGTTTGAAAGACACGATAAAACAGATTTTATAAATAAGTATATAAAAAAAGAAAAACAAGAACTAAGTAGCAGCAGGGCCGCCGTTCCAAATGTCCCCACAAATAATGAGATTTTAATTTCAGCTTTGATTGAATATTGTCTTTTTGTGTGTTTAACCTAAAATAAAAATTATAGAAAAAATACACAAAAAAAAAAATTTATGAGTTATTTCCTTCAATTTAAGAGAAGTCCAAAAAAGTTCACGTTGTTTATCTAGAAGAACAATTAAGTCTAAATCTGTTAAGTAAAGAAGGAGAAACTTATGAACAGGCTAAGAAAGCTATGAAAATTCCGTAAATTTCAACATTTACAATATCTTTATTTATGTTTGCTCCCCTTCTTGTGTTTAATTTCTTTGGCTGATTGTTTGATAGACCTCATCTATTTTGGTATAATCTCAACAAGCCTTCGACCTTAGAAGATGATTCGGAGGATGCCCAAACTCGTTCATTAAAAACATTTCAAAACCTTAGACGGGATATCTATAGAGTTTCAAAACCAAGAATCTTGTCTCAAGGCCAAGCATCGCTGCATAATAGAGGGAGAAAAAGTTGACGTCGCTACAGGTTCGAAACAAACTGAGATCACTAATCGCGTCTGACCCAAGCAGCTAAGTTATCCCAAGTCATTCTTCTTCAAGCGTCAGGCCTGTTGCAAGCATCGACAATCATGGTCCTTCATTCTGACCTGTCTGATGCCAGCTTGATAATCGTATTGCTAGGCATATGATTGTTGGTTTAAAATATATTCAGACTATCCGTAAACGATGTTGTTTGCTTTCCTCGTCTCTGCTTCTTTTCTTAGTTTTTCTCCACAACATAAACTTTCCTGGTCCATTTTTCTGTTAGGTCGGCCAATAAACTTCAACTGCCTCTCCCTGACTGCTTTCATCAATGAACGCTTCTTTCCTTTCAGTTGAAAGATTTTCTTCGTTGGTTTGTCTTTCTGTCCAAAATACTCTCATCAACTCTCTTAAAAAACTATATTAATTTTCAGTAGAGGAAACTTTGCTGAAGAAAGACCTTGAACGATACTCTGTTGCTTAGGGAGGATATCATTATTACTTTCTCTTCCTATATGGAAAATGGTGCTTAGCTCACATTGTTGTCATGTCATCAAGTCGGCAAGTTGCCACTGCCTCGGTATGAATGGAATAAATGCCAGAAAGGAATTTCGCCACGCGAAGGCTATTTAAACATTCTGTAAGAGAACGTGATTCATGGCAACCGCCATAATCTAAATAAAATGCTCACTGGACTATTGTGTGCGTTTTACAAGTCAAAGTCCATAATTTAAGTACCAAGCATTCCCTTTGCGTACTAAAGTTTTAAGAGTAAAAAAAAAACAATAAAATCAAAATCTTCCTTTCGTTTGGCAACTTCTAGGACGGCCTTCAGAAGAGACAAAAAACAAAACAAAAAAAAACAAAACAAAACAAAACAAAACTGCCCTCACTTCAACTCCAACCTAGATTTGTTAAAAAGAAGTTAATTAAGATATATATTACTATACTTTAGTAAAAGGTAGGCATTAGGTTTTGGATTGGTCTGTGATAGGATCTAATCTTCCTTATCGTTTTTTTTTTTGTATGTAAATGTTATATTTGAGATAAAGGAAATCTTTTTATGACCCAGAGGAGAAATATTGTTGAAACGTTTCAGATGGATGGATGAAGTTATAAACAATAATATGGTAATCATATCTCAACCATTGACGTCCTGAAAAAACAAATTACCAAAAAAATGTTTTTTTTTGAACTCATAACATTATTTTTGAAGGCGCTGAAATTAACCTATCAGACAGACTACGTTATTAATTAAGGTTATTAACTAAAATAGGACACAAATGGACCCCGGAAAATTCTATCCAGGTCACAAATGCTGCTAATTACGGTGCCATTTGCGGTTCATAAATCATACTTCGTCTATTTAAATAGAACAGATTTTGTAAAATTTGCAAGATTCAAAATTCAAATTTAGACTGATTAGAAACCTTTTTGACTGCTTAAAGCAAAATGGTATTCCTTAAGTAAATATTATCAGCCACAGTCGTCAACTGTTACCATAGAGTGTCGTAACCTTGGGCTTATAGCCACGGAACAAATGATGTAAAAGACAAAAATATTAGAGAAAAAGGGAAATACAGAAGGAAAAGGAGAACGAAGGAACAAGAGAAATAAGCAAACGAAAAGACGGAGATGATAAAAACGAAGAGGGTTTGATTGGATGTCATATGATTTATTAACATGGTTGATTTTCTCAGCTATCATAATATTTTGTTTCTGTCTAGTGACAGCATTATAAAAATTAATATTAGTTTGACCCCGTGCACGTGAAAAAATCAGCCGACCATGAGAACATACACACAGTGCCTTAACTTAGGATCTTTCTAAAATTTTGGAAAGGGTACTGCGCATGAGCACTCCTCCACACACATTGTTGGGACTTGAAAACTCTGAGTACACACTTGTTTTTTAATACACACAATATTTTCCAATGCATTTGTGACTATTTTCTATCAGGACAATCACGTAGAATTGATGGGGCCGAGAGAGAAACACTTTACACACTAAGATAGACTGACTTTGGTGTTAAGCGAGTAATACATGGACGTGGAAACTCCTGTATCTGAGCTTTCTCAATTCATTTAAAGCTCTTTCTTTGCGCTCACTGCAAAGCTGTGTAACTTAACACGAAACGGATCTTAAGGTGAAATGTCTTACGGTAATTTATACATACACATTTATTAAGACCTGCAAGGTTTAAAAAAAAAGAAAAAAAAAACAAAAACAAAAAAACATAAAACAACAACCCCAAAACCTTACAAAACAAACAAAAACAATAGCGATAATAGGTTTGGATTTTACAAAATCAATTTACTTTTCTTATTAATACGAGTATATGTCCGTTTATTCGTGCTTAGAAAATAAAAAAGGTTTTTACAGGACCTATAAATAGATTGGGATTTGAAAAAAAATCTTATTTAGTACCTGAGATGCAAAATATCTTTACATAGCCAAGAAATTAAGACTGAATTAAATTCTTTTATAAACAAAAGCTGATATTTCTGAGCATTCATCATTATATCCGCCTAAGGTCCTCTTTTTAGGAAAAAAAAGGAGGAGAAAAAGATGTTTCAATAAAGGCTCATCTAGAATATAAACAAAAAAAAACTTCATCAACCCCAGATTACGACGAGGACATAATTATCTTTTTAAACAGTAGAAATAAATAGGCGTGATTTTACATTTAGATTCTGAACGCCGTAATAGTTTTTTTTTATATTATCGACATGAACTAGATCGAGCAGATAACTGATGAAAGCGAAATCTAGACATAAGATGAACCTAGGCTAGGATAGATATAAGAACAGATTTTGGTAGATCTAGATCTAGATTGTGTAATCCCTTCACTATGCTGGTTTTTGTTGCAAAACCTGAAGTTACTTTTTACAAAAAAAAATCAAAATAGTTAACTTCCTGTTTGAGAAGTCGCAACAATTTAATGAGTTTTAAGAAGCTAGCACAAGAAGACGCTATACAACTAATGGGTAAATCTCAGGGATCGCCCACAGTTTAGAAGACAAGCATAACATCTAAGAGCTTGGAAACATTAAATCTACGCCCATCTAACATGGAAGAGCTTAGGAACATTGAAACCACGCCCAACAAACATCTGAGAGCTCTGGAACATTGAAACTTCGCCCATATAAAATCTGGGAGATCTGGAACATTGAAACTATGCCCATCTAATATCTAAAAGCTCTGGAACATTGAAACCACGCCCACCTAACACCTAAGAGCTCTGGAACATTGAAATCACGCCTATCTAACAACAAAGAGCTCTGGAACATTGAAACCACACCCATCTAACATCTAAGAGCTCTGCAACATTGAAACCACGCCCATCTAAGATCTAAGACCCCTGGAACATTGAAACCACGCCCATCTAACACCTAAGAGCTCTGGAACATTGAAACATCGCCAGTCTAACATCTAAAGCCCTGGAACATTGAAACCACGCCCATCTAAGATCTAAGGTGAAGTACATTGAAACCACGCCCATCTAAGATCTAAGAGCCCTGGAACATTGAAACCACACCCATCTAAGATCTAAGAGGTGAAGAACATTAAACCACACCCATCTCAAGGATGGGGAGGTGTCCTAAGGTAGGGGACAACTTGGTCTTGTCCTCTTTTTATGCTCACGGACAACTGATTCCCGAAGCGATCTTTATCCATGCAGGAGTAGTAGAAGTAGTAGAAGTAGTAGTAGTAGTAGTAGTAGTAGTAGTAGTAGTAGTAGTAGTAGTAGTAGTAGTAGTAGTAGTAGTAGTAGTAGTAGTAGTAGTAGTAGTAGTAGTAGTAGTAGTAGTAGTAGTAGTAGTAGTAGTGGTAGTAGTAGTAGTAGGAGAAGGAGAAGAAGAAGAAGAAGAAGAAGAAGAAGAAGAAGAAGAAGAAGAAGAAGAAGAAGAAGAAGAAGAAGAAGAAGAAGAAGAAGAAGAAGAAGAAGAAGAAGAAGAAGAAGAAGAAGAAGAAGAAGAAGAAGAAGAAGAAGAAGAAGAAGAAGAAGAAGAAGAAGAAGAAGAAGAAGAAGAAGAAGAAGAAGAAGAAGAAGAAGAAGAAGAAGAAGAAGAAGAAGAAGAAGAAGAAGAAGAAGAAGAAGAAGAAGAAGAAGAAGAAGAAGAAGAAGAAGAAGAAGAAGAAGAAGAAGAAGAAGAAGAAGAAGAAGAAGAAGAAGAAGAAGAAGAAGAAGAAGAAGAAGAAGAAGAAGAAGAAGAAGAAGAAGAAGAAGAAGAAGAAGAAGAAGAAGAAGAAGAAGAAGAAGAAGAAGAAGAAGAAGAAGAAGAAGAAGAAGAAGAAGAAGAAGAAGAAGAAGAAGAAGAAGAAGAAGAAGTGTGAAATGAATTTAGATAGTCTTCTCATATTGTTTCATATTCTTGTATGAGTCAAAATTGCTGACGAGTGCTCCGAAGTAAATAGAGAGCGAGCCAGCGAGCCAGCGAGAGAGAGAGAGAGAGAGAGAGAGAGAGAGAGAGAGAGAGAGAGAGAGAGAGAGAGAGAGAGAGAGAGAGAGACAGAGAGAGAGGGAGAGGGAGAGGGAGAGAGAGACAGAGAGAGACAGAGAGAGAAAGAGAGATAGGGAGAGGGAGGGAGAGAGAGACAGAGAGAGAGGGAGAGAGAGACACAGAGAGAGACAGAGAGAGACAGAGAGACAGAGAGAGACAGAGAGAGAGAGAGAGAGAGAGAGAGAGAGAGAGAGAGAGAGAGAGAGAGAGAGAGAGAGAGAGAGAGAGAGAGAGAGAAATGGAAAGACAGATCAGAAATGATAAAAATGGGCAAGAGAAAAAGCTTAGGTACAAAATGTTTAGATTCATCCTTGTGGTACCTGTTCTGTGGATTGAGCGTGTTCCACAAGGTCCTCAGCAGAGGCCAGTTCCCCTGGCCACACTCGTTGTTGAAATCATCGTGTTCTAGTGTCCAGAGCGCCACCCCTGCCAGGTTTTCACCTTTCACAAAAGCAGCCTACAGGGTGTAGGAGAGAAAGAGTGAGCAAGCAAATCATTGAGATGGGGGTGGGGTGGGGAGGGGGGAGAAGAAAAAGGTTTAAAGGGACAAAATTATTACCTGAATATATTATATTGCTGCTTTGGGTCTAAGGAATAGTTGAAAATACAGAATACACTACAGAAACAACACAGTAAAGTTGTCTTCCATGTGCCGCACTAACTGGTCTAGAGCTATCAAAAGATATCTACGTTTTCCCGAAATTCCGGCTCCTCTTCTTCCTGTGTATTTTTTTTATCACCAAACGCCATCATTGCTGAATACGAATATCTCTGCAGGTTATTTACTCTCTACCTAAACGCGCTCGCACTTGTTGATGTCAGACTGTGTGGTATAAGCATGAATAATTAGACCTATTGAGGCAGCTGACAACTGAGAGTGTGAGGCCCAAAACTTATTTTGTTGTCAACGACATTGCTCATCCCTCTTAGAAGAAACTATCAATCTGATAAGAGCTGTGACTTCTTTTCCTTTAGAGTGCAATTCTTCAAGAGTAATTAAATTAAAAAAGAAATCGCCCTTTTCTACAGATATTTATGATTTTGTATTTTAGTATTAATAAACGTATTTGGACAGTAAAAGAACTATTCATATACAATCCAAACACTTTTCCTGCGCGTCTAACCATATACCTTTACACTAAGGATCGTGATGTCTACCTTCAATTCGTAACACAAGCTTAACAAAGCTCTGTGTTCTCCGCAAAAAGCATTTAAACCATTTTTCTCAGTCCATTCGGTTTGGCGAGATTACGGCTCAAGAAAGACACGATTCTTGTAACAGACCAAGCCAAACTGATTGGTAGGTTAAGTACGAGTATAAGCCAAAAGCTACCCATCACATGCACGATTCCTGTAGCAGACTAAGCTAATGCTCAGGAAATAATTGGCAGGTTAAACAGGAACCGAGAGCTATCCAATACATGGAAGGATCCAGTAATACATTAAGCTAATGCTCAGGAAATGATTGGCAGGTCAAACATGAACCTAGAGCTATCCAATACATGGAAGGATCCAGTAATACATTAACCTAATGTTCAGGAAATGATTGGCAGGTTAAACATGAGCCTAGAGCAAGCCAACACGGGCATAGACTGCGGCTCATGTGAACCTCTAGGCCTCAGTGGAGCACCTGCTTTCTTCTTTCTATATCAAACGATTTCAAAAGGTCGTTAAGTGCAGTATTTCGCTCAGTATTGATTTAATACCGCAATGAAAAGGATAAAATAATCCCTAGCTCATTTTTTGGACAAATTGATTACTTGGGATCAAGAATTTATTCACTTATGCCCTTGGAGTTCTATCGGTGACACAAAATAAGTCTGGTCGAATCTATTGAACTGAAAAACCAGTTAATTTCTATGAGAAAATTGTGATATTTTGTAAAAACATCGATTGAAGTAGTGAATTCTTTCGCTTACATAAGGAACTAGATTTGATGTAACAAATTGAAAGTTGTAATTAGTAATTTCTACTTTTGTACCGGTTCACCAAAAGGTTTCATGAAAAGAATAGGCTGATAAAGGTTAGGCTTAACTTTTGCAATTGTCTAAACTCCTTGAACGTGATGTGCCTCAACAGGTATGAACTAAGGATGAGAAACTTCACCGGATCTCTTAGATGAAAGTGATGTAAGGATGATTGTTGCTCAACTTGCAATCCAAATAAACATTTATCGAGAATCTCGTATCACCCAGCTTTGTTTTCTAACCTTTGAATAAAACCAGAAATAAAAAGTGCTTATACCCGCTCTCATCAGCTCGTCAGTACTGAACAATATAAAGCTTAAAAAAATTAAACAAAAACACACAAAAACAAGCAATACAAGCACAAAGTTTTCATATAAAGCAGTCATTTATTAATTTAATTGACATTATTTTGAAACAATGGTCGCACAGTAAATGATTAGCAGCAACCAATCAAAAGATGCTTTCAGACTTTATATCCAACAAAAAGTTTCTTGATTTCAAATCTCTCCCTTGCTATTTAATTTTGTTTGTGAATGAAAGTGTATTTTGGACAGTGTTTTTCGCTCTACAATTTGAAAAGGTCAACATCAGTAAATAAGATGGAAATTCAGAAAGTTCAAAATGTCACGTTTGCCTAATTGTTTGTATAATTATAGACCTCAGACATATCATCACAAACAAAAAACTCATCTTACTTTTGTAGTGGCATCTTCGTCTTTGAGTTAAGCCTAATGGTTGCATAGGCTTGGCTATTTTAATAGGAGCGCAGCTCATTAGTTCATTTCTAATAAATAATTGTCTGGAAAAAGCAACTAAAATCACGCCAACGCGTCTGTAATGTCACCATGAATGATAGACTAAACCTTATCACATTGTTAAATAATGCGAGATATTGGGATGGAATTTGAATGAAATACTTTTTTTTTCAATGAAAGTCATTAAAGTAATCATTAATCCTTGACAATGACCAGCATTAGTCTTGTATAGTCAGTATTCCAAATGTCATAGCATTTGACATTCACGAACCTTTTGGGTAAAACTCTCAGGGTCATCATAGCCCACCCACTGCCAGCCATCACTAGTATTGCCCATGGCAACAGGAACGCTTCTGTTTGGGAGCCACTCTCTTTTCCAAGAGTTTGAGTCAAGGTTTTCACAGATCTGGGAGGTAAGTCGAAACAGATCATGTTAAAATTACAAAAAAAAAATTTAAAAAGATTAATTAACCTGCACGTCTACCATTTTTTGCTCAACTCCTCAGTCAATCGTGTCTCCAGGCGCTTGTGCGTGGATAGTTAGGTATTATTAGGTCGGTGGGTGTCTCCGGGGCTTCCTGTCTGGCGCACATTAAAACCAACTCCAACGTGTTAGATGCTCCTGACTTCTGTATTTCTATAACGTGAGGAAAAAATGAGTAGGAGGACAAGGAAGAGTGATTAGAGTAGATGGAGATAGGGGGGGGGGGGGGGCAGAAAGGAAGGGTAGTCATAATTTTGCAAAGAGGATGAAAAAAAGGGGGAGGAGGAGAAGAAGAAAAAAGAAGAAGAAGAAGAAGAAGAAGAAGAAGAAGAAGAAGAAGAAGAAGAAGAAGAAGAAGAAGAAGAAGAAGAAGAAGAACAACAACAACAACAACAACAACAACAACAACAACAACAACGACAACAAGAAAAAGAAGAACAATAAAACAAGAAAATAATAATAATAATTTTAATAATAATAAGCTATAAGAATTAAAATAATAATAATAATAATAATAATAATAATAATAATAATAATAATAATAATAATAATAATAATAATAATAATAATCATAATAATTAAAAATAATAATAATAATAATAAAAGAATATTAATCAATTTCAGAAGTATGACCTATAACGAAGGTTACTGAAAAAATAAGGTATTTTTATTATAAACAAAAAGAAATCGAATGAAGATCACTTGGAATGATTTAATCGTACCAACAAACGGAAATTGTGCTTTTCAAATTCGGTGTTGTTGATAAGAGAAAACTTAATTTCACACAATTCAGTTGATTGGTCTCGTCTAGCACATAGTGTCTGCGTCAAGTTCAAAAATACATATTTATCTCGTCAATACACTCGCTCAGAGGTTCTCAAGATCAAACGGAAAAGACTGTGGTTGAAGGCTTCCATGATAAAACGGCCTACAGCCACTTTTTGAAAATTAATTCATTTTTTGCAGTCTTTGTAAGAAGTAAGTCGTGTTATACCAGTCAAGGTCTATACGTTGGTATTAATCCTGAATAAACTATCTTAAATATAGAAAAAAAAATTCATTTGTTGCAGGCTTTTAAAAATATTATATAAAGCATTTATCATGGAAACCTTCATTTCAAATCGCCGTAAATGGGAATAGACAGCACTATCACGCGCCTTCCCACTCCTCATGATTCCTCTAGAGCGCTTACATGACTTCAATAAGGTTTAAGTTTTTTTGCAGCAATGCGTATAACATTTTACGATAAAACGCTATTCCCTTCTGAATGAATGCAAATAAAACGTTACCTATCCCTTGAAATGAGCAATACCTTTTTCCGCCTCAATATACGACAATAAAATTCTTTCTCCCCAATTATACACAGTTTCTTCTAGACCTGCTCCATTTCAAATGTGTTTGTGTTAGAAATAAAAGTATGACCACAGGTTATGTTTACAAAATCAACAAGCAATTTGCAGCTAGCAAAAGTGCCCTTACTCTTGAAGCTGCGATTCGTTTTATTTGCAATGTTTAGAAAGCAGGCAAAAAAAAAAAAAAAAGATTTGCTGCTGCATTCTTCAGGCTATGCTCTTTCTCTACAAGATCTGCGTAACATTGAATTTCCTCTTTAATCTTCATTGCAAATTAATATTTTTGTTTTCTCATTTTCCTAAGGTATACGCCTCGTGATGGAAAGATCTCTCTCTGCCATTTCAGTATTTTTCTCATAATATTTGGCCTTCTTGTTACTTCCAGCTCCCTCATTACTATTAAGAGATCTAGTGCTCAACGACCCTGTCAATATGGAAAATAGTTTTGCGTTTTTAAGTCGACCAGCTTTCAATTTTTTTTTTTTAATTTTGGATGCAGCCGCCTCACTTCAACTTATCCACCCACACACACAAAAAAATGAAAGGGTAAAAGTTTATTTTTTCCCTCTGGATATAATAGATTCGAAAACATAATTTTTTTAGCCAGAAATGTTCTGGTCTATGACATTCTCGCTTAATACAAGGTCGAAAATAAATCTGCATGCAATCTGCAAAATTCAGTTTGAAAATTGTTTCCTAGCTTTTCCAGTGTATATCAAGACTTAGGGTCCACAGGTGTCATGATGGTATATGAAGTTCAGATGATTCTAGTATCCATGGACGGTTTCCACTCTCTCTCTCATTCAGTTTCTTTGAAAACTTCTCTTGAGATGTCCTGTCTTCTGCGTTGTAGGGACTGACTGTCATAAGATTCTGAGAGACACTCACAGGAGTTTTAACGAAACATTTCATTGAGCCTCGAAGATGATCACTTTGGTTTTGTTGCAAGTAATGATTCTCTTGTAATGATGGATGCAATCATTCAACTTAGGTGATACGTCGTTTTGTTTAGTGTGTTCTTGTAAAAGCGTTATATTTTTCATGCATTTTCGCATACAAAAATTCATAGCATGAATATTTTAATGTTGGTGTTACTTCTACTCTAGATATTGTTAATTATTCGTCCCAGTCTTGTGTCGTAGCAAATCTTTCCTGTTTAATTTTGCACTATCGTCCACTCATCTTCTTGCCTGTCTTGGCTAATACCATCAGCCTAGTATTACCACAATAACACTCACCTCTCCATAGTCGAGCAGTCCCTCTTAGTATTACCTCAATAACACTCACCTCTCCATAGTCGAGCAGTCCCTCCTAGTATTACCACAATAACCCTCACCTCTCCATAGTCGGGCAGTCCCTCCTAGTATTACCTCAATAACACTCACCTCCACATAGTCGAGCAGTCCCTCCTAGTATTACCTCAATAACACTCACCTCCACATAGTCGGGCAGTCCCTCCTAGTATTACCTCAATAACACTCACCTCCACATAGTCGAGCAGTCCCTCCTAGTATTACCTCAATAACACTCACCTCCACATAGTCGAGCAGTCCCTCCTAGTATTACCTCAAAAACCCTCACCTCCTCATAGTCGAGCAGTCCCTCCTAGTATTACCTCAATAACCCTCACCTCTCCATAGTCGAGCAGTCCCTCCTAGTATTGTCTCAATAACACTCACCTCTCCATAGTCGGGCAGTCCCTCCTAGTATTATCTCAATAACACTCACCTCCCCATAGTGGAACAGTCCCTCCTAGTATTGTCTCAATAACACTCACCTCTCCATAGTCGAGTAGTCCCTCCTCAACAGACCTCTCACCGACCTGCCCAGGCCCTGACACCGGCTGGCCCAAACCTGTCCCAACTGGAGCAGACGTGAGGGTGAACGATCGGCCGGAAGCGGATACAGCCATCACGAGTTTGTTTGGCGGGAAACCTGCTTGGAGCCAGCCCCGGAAGTAAGAGCGCTGAGGAAGACAGACAAGAAAGCTGATGGGAAATTATCTGTCGCAAATTTTCGCGGAAGTCCCTTTGACCTGATTTAGGCATGTCTGGCAGACGACAGGTGCGCATCGTCAGTAAGATGATTATGGAGGTGAGTAAACACGGGTTTGAACATGTGACTGAGATAAAAGCGAAATATGTTGAAAATTTTATGAAGTCATGTAAGACAGCTCAATTATGTAAGCTCAAAGTAAATTCATGTACATATTACCAGTTTCCTTAGGTTCACCTATTGCATAACTGACGCAATATCGAGTACAAAGAAGTTATTGTATGGCAGGCGAAACGTCTGTCTATCTAGGTGAAATATGAGTTCATAGTTATTTAAAATTAGAGACAGAGAGAGAAGGAGAAGAGAGAGAGAGAGAGAGAGAGAGAGAGAGAGAGAGAGAGAGAGAGAGAGAGAGAGAGAGAGAGAGAGAGAGAGAGAAAGAGAGAGAGAGAATGGGAAAAATTATTATTGGCTGCGTAATGTTTTATATCCAAAGGTAGGCGTGTTGTTGTGCTGATTAATTAAAAAGTAATATTATGCGCCATTTGAAAGTTGTAGATCGTTTACCGCGAAAGGTTTAAACTAGGCAAGTATGAAGGAGAGGTTTATTTCTCAAATCTATACTTTTTAATGGACTAGGTTGTAAAAACACAATATCTATTCATTCAATCTGTGGTTTCTGAGTCATTTGCTCGATTTGTCAATTTTATTATGTGGATGACATGGTAAGAAATGCGCTTGTATCAGTTTTTTAGGTCATAAAGGTATAATAAATTTTTTTTTGAATAGTTAATAACCAGGCTCAATTCCGTGTTGGTAAGATAATAAATCAGTCTAAAGTCATTTCTAAAGCTAAAACACACACAGCAATCTCAGGTCAAGAAACTTTGACCTGACATGCATAGGTCCTGCTTGATTTGATTTCTATACGTGTTGATACCAAGTTTCATGGGATATCAGTGAAGGTCAAATTTAACGATCCTGTATTAAGGAATACTTAGTATTGCTGGGAAAATACTTGTAGTTCAATCTCCAAGCTTAGCAAATATGAACTATCGAGTGCTGATTAAGTGTACTCGAAGGTGCGTCAAGAGAGGGCAGTGAACGATTTGTTATTAATATGTCTCGAAACTGCCTGAGAGGGGTTTGAATAAATTGAAATGAAAGATGGAGGAATAGGCAAAGAGAGATAGAGAGAGAGGAAAATAGAGGGACATAGAGACATAAAGAAAGAGTGAGAGAGGAGAGATAGATAGATAGATAGAGAGAGAGAGAGAGAGAGAGAGAGAGAGAGAGAGGGGGGGGGGGAGAGTGAGAGCATGTCAGAGAGAGAAAAAAATATAATGCTTATACGTGGGATAGAACAGAGACAGGCAGACATACAGACAGATAGATAGATTGATAGATTCACAGAGAAAGAGATAGAGAGAAAAGAGGAAACACAGAATGCGGATGGTATTGAAAGAAGAAATCTGTTTTTTTTTTTTTTTAATGCACTCATTGAATTACAGTTACCCGCTAAATCTTGTTTTCTATTTGCTCCGAAATATGTAGAAAAACTATTTGGAAGGAATGTACAATGGATATTCCATCCTTTTACCCGACGTGTACTTCATTGTCTGCTATCCACATCCATCATCCTAACATTTAGTTCTTCTGTTCTTCCTTAATTTCAATTTCGCAGTTGCTTCCTTTGTGTGAATTTCATATCCGCCTAACGCTTCCCGACTTGTCATTTCATCAACCTCGAATCATATCCGCCTAACGCTTCCTGACTTGTCAGTTCATCAACCTCGAATCATATCCGCCTAACGCTTCCCGACTTGTCATTTCATCAACCTCGAATCATATCCGCCTAACGCTTCCCGACTTGTCAGTTGATCAACCTCGAATCATATCCGCCTAACGCTTCCCGACTTGTCAGTTCATCAACCTCGAATCATATCCGCCTAACGCTTCCCGACTTGTCAGTTCATCAACCTCGAATCATATCCGCCTAACGCTTCCCGACTTGTCAGTTCATAAACCTCGAATCATATCCGCCTAACGCTTCCTGACTTGTCAGTTCATCAACCTCGAATCATATCCGCCTAACGCTTCCCGACTTGTCAGTTCATCAACCTCGAATCATATCCGCCTAACGCTTCCTGACTTGTCAGTTCATCAACCTCGAATCATATCCGCCTAACGCTTCCCGACTTGTCAGTTCATCAACCTCGAATCATATCCGCCTAACGCTTCCCGACTTGTCATTTCATCAACCTCGAATCATAAATTTTCATTTTGTTTTCCCACTTTTCTGAACTTTCATAAGAAGTTTACGGGTTTTAGTCTGTAGCAAAAGTACAACAATAATATATATTCTCTGAAAAAAATTCTTATAGTAGTTTTAGTAGTCGGCAAATTTGTTCATTTGTCGACTTATAAATCTCTCTCTATCTCTGTCTGTCTGTCTGTCCGTCTGTTTGTTTGTCTGTCTGTCTGTCTGTCTGTCTGTCTCTCTCTCTGTCTGTCTCTCCCTCTCTTTTTTCTGTATCTATCTGTGATGCGTAACCATCATAATATGATTTTTATCCCAACGCATTCTTTCAACATTCCTATATTTCCGAAGAATTTTATATACACCTTACATATCATAATTTTAATTTAGAAATTAAATTTAAAAATAAAATCCACTTTCTTTAAATTCTTACATTCTTATATTTAGAATTGGATGCGCTTTACTTGCATCATTTTAAATCAATTAAAGAAAATAAGAAAAAAAAAATGTGAAAAAAAAAAACCAAAACAAAACACCAACGGTGTTGCAAAAGGTATAAAATGACTCAAAAACGAAAGAAAATCTTTACAAAAAAAAAAAAAAAAAAAAAAAAAAAAATAAAGGAAAAAAAAACCTCCTCGACAGTGCAGAACATAAACAAACAAAATCCAAAATATCAGAAGAAAGTAAAGACGCAAAAGCATTTCTCTCCTTTGCTGATCAGTCAAAGGTCGCACTCGTAGACATTTTCCTCAAAATATGAAACATAACTTTACTACCAATGCAAACTTTACAGTTATCAACCACAACACTGGTATGCGTAAAATATTAACATTCTTGGCCTCAATGCAAATAATAATAATAATAATAATAATAATAATAATAATAAAAAGCCAAAAAAAAATTCTTACGGAGCTAAAGATCGATCAGATATTGGTATATAGAATAACATTTAGAGATGCAGATAGATTACCCTGCGGGTCAAAGCAAAGGTCAGGATAGATATGTGAGGAAAGGCCGCAGAAGTCAAGAGAAGACAACGCGGATTTGTTGTCAGTGATGGAGTGGCTACAGATGAGTAACGCCCCCTGGCTCTGCTCGCTTCTTGACCTTTCGCTCACTTACTGGACGTCTTTCTGGTCAACTCACAAGGCCCTTTAAGTTCACGTTTCAGCAACATACTCCCCTCGACCATCTCATGTCTGTACCAACCAGTAATAGTCATAATACTAATATCTCACTGTCTCAAGTATGGCCATTCGGCCTTGGCCGATAGAGTCCTCGAGGGGGAAAAAGGGGAGCAGGACCTGAGCATCAGTCAAGAATGTTGCTCTAAATTAAGGATCTTATCGTTATCATGGCAAATAGCATTATACAAAAGAAAGGAGGAAAAAAAAACAAAACAAAAATGCAAAAAAAAATAAAAATAAAAAAAATCAGCCCTCCCCAAAGAAAAAAGAAAAAAAATAAATCCCACGAAAATATCTAAAAAAATATTATATATAAAGCAAATAATTAACCGCTACATTCCTGTTTAGGTCTTGTCCTCATTTGTTTATTAAAATTTTATAATTTTTTTTGTAAACTAACGTCAACATTTCAAATGGCAATAGTGCCTTTAAATACGTCATCCTAGCCTCTGGATTGGTTGATGAGAAAGGACCAGAATTATTTTATTACAAATTAACTCTCGACAAACGGTTCTTATTACAATTGCAATCATCTACAAAAATATTTTTTTATGGATTCCCCTCAAATTTATCAAATTGTACATAGATATATTCATTTGAAGAAAAAAGGAAAAACAATCGTAGATTCTCCGGAAATATGAGCATGAAAGCTCTTGGTGGTTTAAATTTCAAGACTGTTAAATTATTGCACTAACAACAATTAAAGAAAACCCAACGTTCATAAACGTACGATTTCTGGGAGGAGCGGAGAGTGATGCTGAGCGCCAGAGCTGAGGTTCCAGTATCCGTGCATGTCATACGCCATTAAGCAAGCGAAGTCTAACATTCTGGATTGGGTGAAAGAAATGATTGTTGATTTATAACGCACCTTATTTAGAAGATAAATGTTGAGAAAAAAAAATGATAAAATTAAGACTGGTTTATTTAAAAAAAAGAGGGGTAAGGTGTAGAGAAAAAGCTTGATCTAGCGTTGGCTAGTTGCTTGTTTAGGTAGACATATTGCTGAATAGAAGATAGATAATAGATAAAATAAATGAAACAGAAAGAAAGAGGCATATTTCAAAAGAAGAAGAGATAAAGAGAGAGAGAGCGATAAAACAACGAGAGACGAGAGATAAACAGAGAGACAGGCCCAGGGGGAGAGGAAGAGAGAGAGAGAGAGAGAGAGAGAGAGAGAGAGAGAGAGAGAGAGAGAGAGAGAGAGAGAGAGAGAGAGAGAGAGAGAGAGAGAGAGAGAGAGAGAGAGAGAGAGAGAGAGAGAGAGAGAGAGAGAGAGAGAGAGAGAGAGAGAGAGAGAGAGAGAGAGAGAGAGAGAGAGAGAGAGAATCCCTTTACTTCATAAAAAGTATCCTATCAATCACAATATTTTGGAATGAAATTAAAGAGGATTTCACAACATATTTACTAAAGGAGCCATAACATAACATAGGGAGCTCCTGACCATATAACACAACAAAGTTGCAAAATTAAAAAGAAAATTGTAAATATATGATCAAACGAAACAATAACAATGACGGTCATTTAGAAATTCTTCACACTAATGAAAAAAGAGTACACTGACCTGCCTAGATCCTTAATCTGGTAGTACAACCTGGCGTCATCAATATCAGCCTCTAGAGCTGCGGACAGAATCAGCGGGTCTCGGCCGCTTGTTCTAGACTCCTCTATAAAACTCTGACGGATCGTCTGGAGCGGCGAGAAATAGACGTGCGGCAAAAATTACAGATGTTTTGGGATGATTACTTAAAATACTATAATGGATACTACTTTTTTTATTTGGGAATTGTAAAAACGTACGTCCGCCTTTTTGTAGCATTAGATGTGAAGAATCAGAGCTGTTGGGTCCCCATGCTAATAACAATAATAATAATAATAATAATAATAATAATAATAATAATAATAATAATAATAATAATAATAATAATAATAATAATAATAATAACAATAATAATAATAATAATAATAATAATAATAATAATAATAATAATAATAATAATAATAATAATATTTCAACAATAAAAAAAACCCCCAAAAACCCGGGGCATTCGTCCTACAATGCGATGGATTATCAGTCAGGGTCCTTTCAAAAGTGACTATAAATTCATTTGTCGGAGTTTCGCTCCTCTTGCAGATAAGAGCTCCAAAGTCTGTTTAAGTCATATCAGTCTTTCTCGATTTCGGAGGAAAATACATGTTAATGACTAAAGAATGTGTTAAAAGTATAGCCAACATCTAATAGGGTAGAGTAAAGCTTACAATAAAACTGTACTCTATGCTTCTTCTATGTCTCTCAGTTAGTATCCTTTCGAGATTACTGCTTATGAATACTATAGGACTAGACAGTCTTGTAGTCTAATTAATATCTGTCTGGCTGCCCCAAAGCCTATTAATTTTTTTCCCTTTTGCTTTGGAGAAAATTTAATTACTGTATGTCTTTGAATAACAGAGGATTGCTAAATGGTCGTAGAGGAATATTAAATCAAGGAATGTTTTGTTTGAAAGAGAAGAGTGTTGATAATTAATTTTCTTTAATTAAGATGAATATACCCTGATTTCATTTACCTCAAAAATCATAAAAAAATTGAGCTTCATTGAAATATACCTTGAACATTTTAGCTGAGCACAAAATGCAAGAACATTACAAATCAAGACCAATCTAAGTTGAGTACTGCTTTGTTGGTAGAGATTATGAGATCAGCGGTCAGAGAAACGAGAAGAAAAAATAAAGGTATAGAAATGTGAATAGGGGAGCGAGAAATAAAAGAGATAGAACCATCTACGTATCATCTGTATTATAAAAGGCAACTTCGGTTTCTTTCTCCGCTATCTTCCCCCAAACCATTCACTGTACAGTGATGAAGCGTACTGAATGTTAATCTGTCGAGATCAGTATCCCATGTAAAAAAAATGAAAGAAAAGCTATGGATTTAGTCTAAAATATGATCTTGAAAGTTAATTATAATATATTTATTGTAATTAATTCATCAATTTTTTTCACCAAAATTTGTTATCATGAACCAAATAACATTTAAAAAGCTGTTCTTGGTTTACAATTTTCAAAGCGGATGGTGTTTTTAAAACAAATTATTGCTGTTTTGTGAATAATTATATACATAAAAACATATTCAACTTTACTGGGGTGGAAAATGGAAACAATAATATATATATATATATATATATATATATATATATATATATATATATATATGTACATAAAGCAAATAACGCCATGAAAACTCGTCGCATTTTCTTCCGATGCGGCGGTTGCGAATGTAAACACCACTTTTGTTTCTTTTGCACGCGTTTCGTACTTCTATTTAGGTATGATAAAAAAAATATCGACCGGATCCACTTATTGCCAAAAAAGAACCGTATAAACATAGAAATTAAGCAATTTTATTAACTTGCTACTCTTAACTTGTCTTGCACGAGTTATAAAGATTGTGACTAGATCTAGAATAATTATAAGCTTTAGCAATCTCGGGTAACCCAATAAATCTTTAAAATCCGGGGCCTTAATTTTTTTTTCTCTGAGTAGATGCACGAATTTGCATTGCATTGGAGAGCATTTTTCACTACATCCGATCGAGCACTAAATTGCATGTGTAATGGGTCATCAGCACCACGTTGTGGTCTCGGTGGGGGGATAAAATAAACAGAGGGCTTGTTAAAAGATTGCATCCAAATTTAGTTTACTTTTTTACTTGTTATCTTTTCTTCATTTAAAGAATTCTTTCTTGACAGCATGAGAAGAAATCCAATGTCAAGAACCTGGTCCAATAAAATTTTAAAACCGTACTATGAGTGGCTATGGAGAAGATATTTCTGTCATTGTTTTGAAATTTGCTATTCCTTATTGAAGTATTCATCCCCACCTGTTCACTGTTGTAAAGTTTGCTTCTCTTTATTGCGGGTGTATGGCTCTGGAGGATATAAGTCTTTTGTATTTGTGAAGTTTGCATTTCTTCAATCTAGTTTTCTTCCCCACCTGTTCATTTGAAGGGGAACTCATGCCTGTATGATTATAAAGAAACTGACTGGACCTCGCAAAAATTAATAGAAGTTCACGTAAGATACGACGGTATAATCGGAATAAATTTCTGTCGAACAGAGACAATCGTATCTATCTAGATCGAGATCCATATTGTCATTTCCCATTTTATGCACTTTCAAAAC
>JAWDGP010001281.1:330000-332500 GCA_033675545.1 Elysia crispata | reverse complement strand
GACCTCGTATAGTTTCTTTTCATTAATATCACTCTTTGTGATTTTACTGCTACCATTTTCTTATTACTTTGCGTTATCATCAAAAGAAAGTTATTAATACGATTACCGGTAGAACTATTCCAAATTTCATGCTATGGATATAATTCGAAGTACCGCTACTTGCTCATTTATTTTGTGATAAAGGGGTATTCTTCATAAGAAAAGCAAAAAAAAAAAAAAAGCTAACGTTTGAAGCAATTAAACAATGATAATAAAGTGACTAGCTTCAGATCATTAACAGTTACAAAGTGCCGTTCGTTTCTAGCGTTCCAATGTTGTAAAGAAAGAGTGATACTATGCAATGATGAGCGCATGGCTTCAGCCCTTACATACGAGTCCCACAGCTACTTCCAGCTCAGTAGGACAAAGGATCAGTTCGATGACAAGCTCCTCTATATGAAGATTCTCTTTCATAATTAGGCCTATGCGAATAATATCTAATTAACTCTTCAGTCTCTGACATACCGACTGTCGTTGAGCTCCGTGGAACTTAGGGAATTTGTCAGATAATAATGTTCTGTTTACTTGCACTCGCCACTCCAAATCCTGGACTCAGTAAATTGAAGTATTAAGCATAATTATAACGGACTTAGAACGGATTAAGGTATAATTTTCCAAGACAAAAGGATCTCTCAGGGTATATCTTCTAAGTATTGAGGGAAATAGCCAGACGTCATAATTTGGACTCAATTAGTAAGTATTATGCCATCCCACCAAGGTCGATTCATGACCTAGCGGTTGCAGGTTTGACCCTAGCTACAGCCAGCGACAGCGATGTGCCGCCAATCGAAATCAATATAGCACAAGGATAGTTCAATGAAGCTTATGTAATATTTATAATAAAACCTGGTAAAAACAGTTCAATTGAGAAAATATAATTATGAAAGGCCCATCGTCTTAGATTACAATGAGAAATTTATGACGTGACGGTTTCTGCAGAAATCGGAGCACCGATGGCCGTGGGGCTAAAACGCCCGCCGTGATATCCAAAGGACATCACGTGATTCGAACCCCACACTGTTGATAGGTGAATTAAGGACCTCATCTTCTTAGTTCCGTCCTGGCCGACGGGGGCTTGAGTTTGATGTCATCTTATTGTACACGGTCTTCACTAATTAACAAATAAATTAATGTGGAGAAAACAGTTTGCTCTAAATCATTTCAGGCAAGCCTCTCTGTAGCAATTTTTCCTCTCTATGTATAAGTAAAGTGTAGCCTCACCCGCAGCAAGGCTGTGTAGCCTGCTCTGTCTGTCGCTCGGCCCCCTCGCTCCCTCAGGGTCGGGTACTGCCAGTCCACGTGCACGCCATCCAGGTCGTGCCGCCGGAGATAGAAGACGAGATTGCGTGCCACCTCCTGTATGGCTTCCTGAGACCGCACCAGGCGGCTGAAGTCCTCCCCGCCGGCCGCATACCCTCCCAGACCCAGCAGGACTTTTCGGAGGGTCAAGCTCGTTCTCTTCAGACGGACCAGACGGGCGTACCTGGGTCGGTGAAAAAATTGAAAAGAAAAATACTAGATCATGATCACCACCAAACACTATTGAGAGTGACATGATTTTATTGCTTTTTCTTTTAACTGGACCAGGAAGATACCTAGTTATGAGCAATTATGATTAGTACAATTTTTCTTTTATTTTTGGCATTTCTGGACCTGACTGATATCATTTGACTATACAACCAGAGTGGCAGATAAACTAATTATAAGCAAACTTGACCCTTAAATTTCATTGATAGGAATAGTATTTGATTAGTCACCGTTCAAGGAAGTTTAACCAAGAAAAGTGATAGCATATTATTGTACTTGGACTTCGGAGTTTTCCTCCCATTATACCGATTGCTTTTTGATTTGATTGGGCCTGTTTATAGCCTAATGTTTTACACACAAAACGCATTGCTGATTGTTTATCGATATTTCTAGATCAGCTTTGAAAGAAAAACAAACCTTGAAGAAAGAAATAAATTATGATACGAGTTTGATCGACATTGGATGAACCGGGTAAACACTAAAAACTATATGAGTTGCAAAATGACTCATCTACTTATTTGCCCATTGAATGGATATCTTGAGCTGTCTTGTCTTACACTAAGAGCCAAGTGTATGTCCAGGACATACTCAGGTACATTATTACTTGCTAGAGGCGGCTAAGTTCCTACTTGGTAATCTTTATTGGCAGGTAGCTTAATCGAATCCAAGCGGCCGCAGAGAACTGCCGATCTAGTTTCAGTTTTGGACGAGCGGCCGTAGTCTGCGCCGCTAGATAGACTCGTTATAGAGGCTTTTATTTAAGGCCTCCGTCCAAATGGTAAATCTCGTCAACTTTTAAAACGTTGTTTTGATTTTCATATATGCTGATCAATACTCAGTGTTAAACATTATCTCTGGATTGCTAGGTAGACAGTCAGTTTGGTGTGCGTTCCTATAACCAAGAGGACTTGGTAAAGCACAACATCATCAACTC
>JAWDGP010001281.1:312500-325000 GCA_033675545.1 Elysia crispata | reverse complement strand
ATGACTAGGTGTTTACTTTATTATCATCAACGCTTCTGCTTGGCGGTTACAATCCACATATTGATGAGATAATCATCAAACATCATACGATAAAACACCCTTACGTGTTGAAGTCGTTGTATTCTGTGGGTTCAATACTCGTGTTGCGGACATTGGCGTATGCGAAGACCAGATGTGTGCAGAGATGGGAGGGCACTCTGGATGGTGGAAGCCTTCTGTCTCGCGGTCCGAACTGAGACCAGTTGTTGAAGTAACAAACATGATGAAAGCCTAGACACTCTGGAACAAGGGAAGAAAATGAAAAAGCAGATTTACTGTGTTAATTTAATAATATCAAAATTCATACTCTTGATATCATAAAAATTAATTTATTTGATATATACTTTTACATCCCATAACTCTGCAGAAAAGTCTTACACAGATAGCTGCTTTCTGTCCAGTCAAAGATCAGTCTGTGTAGATAAGACCCAATCTTTTCATCCAAGGATTCCTTTTGTCAGTTCAACGTTTTTCTAACTAAGCCACTTAGAGCTCTGGGGTTATGTTACGAGATTTAACTTTATACAACTCCATTTTTTTAAAGATGTTCATCGCTTGTGAAAGAAGTCTGGTTCGATTCTCAACCAAATGGACTTTATTGGGAAGTTTGTTGAATTTAGTCGAGAAATCTACAGCTGGATGCTCCAGGCAGGTAAGATGGAGCTACAGAAAGGAAACCCTTAAGTTCTCTGCACATCACGAGTTTTGAACACAAACTATGGCCCCTTCCCATCATAATAGGCTGACCCCCTGCCCAAACGGCCACTGGTGCGCGTGTGCCTGAGTGTAAAACTATGCTTCTGCTTTCTTCATCCATAATGCTTAACTATGATTATTTTGTTCTTGCCAATTGCTGTAACCTAATAGTTAACAATGGATTTTATTCTGATCCTGAAAAAAAATGCAATAAGCTAAGCTATATTTTTTATAAAAAGCCCCCAGATATTGGATACCGAAAAGCAAAAAGGCAGACTTCAAAACATTGCATATTTTAAGCAGACTATGGCTTACCCACAATAAGCTATGTTTTATTTCTTTGAACATTTTGTTAAATATGCAGCAGGGGAAAACCTGCTTATTGTGCTTGCTTTGCAAAATATCGCTCCAACTTAATTGGAAATATCGAAATGAAAAAGAAACGAACAAAATCAACACTCCACCAGATCAGTAACTATTTTTAATAGGGAAAAAAAAACAAAACAAAACAAAACAAACAACTACGTGCAATGAAAAGAAATTCAAATTCCAATGCGTTGTTCTTTCAGATCATGGTGATTGATGGGGAAATGTAAACACTAGTCCAATGCCCATTCGGTGAACAAAAATCATGTCTGTCTGTTTTCAGAAGACTTTTGATAAGATTAAGCGTTGTTGAATGGTTTTGACTTGGGCAGTCTATTGATTCTTCAAGGACTTGGAATCAATGTCAGAAAGGTTAGCTCATTGACAAATCGCTTTTCATTTATCTATTGAAGCAAATTCTTTATGAGTCGAAATGAAAGGAAAAAGATAGTGAAAAAAAGGATAAATTAAATGTGGAAGAGACATGGTGATGAGGAAAAAGAGTTAAAGAGGACGATTGAATGTAAGGATAATAAAAAGATATGGGACACAATAAGAGAGAGAGAGAGAGAGAGAGAGAGAGAGAGAGAGAGAGAGAGAGAGAGAGAGAGAGAGAGAGAGAGAGAGAGAGAGAGAGAGAGAGAGAGGAAAAGAGAGAGAGAGGGCAAGAGAGAGAGAGAAAGAGAAAGAGATGGAAAGAGAAAAAAAGCAATATTGATAAAGTTAGATTATGTTAAGAAGATATAGAAGCAGTGAGAGTTAGATAGATAGATAGATAAATAGAGAGAGAGAAAGAGAAAGAGAGGGAGGGAGGGAGGGAGGAAGGGAGAGAGAGAGGGAGGGAGAGGGAGGGAGGAAGGGAGAGAGAGAGAGGGAGGGAGGAAGGGAGAGAGAGATAGAGAGAGAGAGGGAGGAAGAGAGTGAGACAGAGAGAGAGGGAGGGAGGAAGGGGGGGGAGAGAGAGAGAGAGAGAGAGAGAGAGAGAGAGAGAGAGAGAGAGAGAGAGAGAGACACAGAGAGAGACAGAGAGAGAGAGAGAGAAAGAGAGAGAGAGAGAGAAACGAAAGTTGGGAGAAATGAGCTCGGGGTAGAGCGTGTAAGAGAGCTATCTACTGTAAATTAAGTACTATGTAGATGATATACAATTAAAGAAAATTTCCTCAGACCATGGTGTGAAACACTGGTCTGTTGAACATAGATATAAACAAACGCTTTTTTAACGTTTTTTTCTCATTTCATAGAAAATGCATATACCAGGAAAGCCTTTTTGTGAAAGAAACCAAATTCGACTTTATCAATGCATTTGATCGCAAAGAAAAGACAAACGTCACCAATAGCTTGATTGGCGGATAAAAGCTGGTGAAATAATTCTGACTGGGCCGATCGTAAGTTAATTCTGTTTGCAGCATGAATTAGTTGATTAAATGGGTAAAACCTTGTTTAACGGTTTAGGGTGATCCGTGTGTCCTGGAGAGGACCTTGAGCTAGGAATAATGGATGATTCATGTCTCAACCACCTAATTGTATGAACTAAGCAGGAAGGGCGCATCCTGTCCCACCCACTCACTGATTTCAGAGAGCCAGGTGCAGCTCAACGTATCGCCAACACACGCGTAATCTATGGACAGCCTGCGTTTCTCAGTTGGCCTAAGGACACTTGCGAAATAATACTTTAATAAATCACATGCTGGTCGAATATTGAAAAGTCAAACTACACCGTTCAAACTTTTTTTTTGTTACCTTGAACTGCCTTATTCATTCAGAGTACATTTTGAATTATAAGTACATTGACAAGTTCGATAATAATAATAATAATAATAATAATAATAATAATAATAATAATAATAATAATAATAATAATAATAATAATAATAATAATAATAATAATAACAATAATAATAATAAGATATTAGTTTCCAAAAAGTCTTCTTTTTATTGGCACCAATAAATTTGAACTAAACCAACTGTGAAAAGCATGAATACAAGAATAAGGCAATACTGTTTTGTACTTAGACTTTAAAACAAATTAATGCAACAGACAAAAGTCTAGAGATCTTCAATATCATTTATATTTAATAAAGCTTGTCGAAGGAGCCACAAAAATATAAATACATGAAAGTCAGCATTTTATTTACCTTTTATGACGGATAGTTTGTTTTCATAAAAGTCGGTATTGATTTTCAGATTTTCTGTCTGTCTGCGATATTAAGAGATGATGGCATAACTTGTGTTCAGACCTTTTATGATCAATGCGTAAAAGGGTCTAAGTTAAAAAAAAAAAAAAGCACCAAAAAAAAACACATACGTTCCCATGGCATATTTTGTGTGAAACTGTGTACTAGATTATGGAATAACTTTGGCCTGCTTCTCTATCACCCTCTTATATGTTCCTTCTGCTCTTCTTACCCTTAGACGGACCCTCCATAGACGGCACACGGCACGTAGCACACGACACACGGCACACCTCACGCGTGCCAAAGAAAATTGAACACAAACATTTAAAGTAGCGCATTCCATAGACGGCTTGACACAGCCATAGACGGCACACGGCATGTACCACACGACACACGGCACACCTCACGCGTGCCAAAGAAAATTGAACACAAACATTTAGAGTAGTGCATTCCATAGTCGGCATGACACAGCCGTGAAGAGACATTGCGTGCCGTGTGCTGCCAAATGGATTACAAGAGGGAAATTATTGAACTTGTGGGAGACTGACCGCTTCTTTGGGACCCTAAAACCCCGGAGTGTCGTGCTATGGCCTATGGAAGGAGAGGTTTAGCCTGTGGCATGGTACGTGTCGACAAGTCATGTGCCACGTGCCGTGGGCCGTCTATGGAGGGTGCGCCTTACACCCAAATCATAAAAAAATGCTGATACTCATTCTGCATCCACAAATCTTATCGCCGTTGTTAAGAAATTCATGGATCTGGATAAAAGTTTTTCTTTCTTCAAGTACTTTTCACGTCTCATATGTATCTCACACACTCCCAATAGTCTCATAGTAATTATATGAAATGCCAGTACTTGACATTTAAATTAGGATAATGGAACGCAGACAAAACTAAACGAATGTGAAAATAAAAGAACGTAGATAGCAAAGGCCGCGGCGCGATGGAAAAGCCAAGCGCTTTCAAATTTATTATGAAGTGATACGTCGCGCACTAAAAAAAAGCTCCAAATCCCAGGCTTAGCTGGCCGCCTGGTGCGTATGGCCGCTCATTCCTGTTAACGCGGTTACCCACAGGTAGGGCGGAATACTGTACCGTATGCGCGGCCAGTTAGCTTCTGGACTGGGCAAGTGGCAGAGCAGATTACCTCTGTTGGTACAATGCGTATTGTAGTTCACAACAAAGCGTCTAGATAGACTTTGGTTGTCAAAACAAATAATAAGTAGCCTTTATTTTTTTCAAACATGACAACTTTATTTAAATATGTTTCATGGTTCTAAGAGTTTATGAAAGAACCAGTTATAGACATAGGCTTGGAGAAAAATAAGTTTTCAAAGAGAGGTTGATTGGATATGATAACTTCAGTAAACAATAATTAGCAATTCCTTTGGTGAACGCTTGGATTTGCACTGAAAGTTGCACATACGTACTTTAGTGGAGGGATGACAACTAAGCGGGAAAAGTTTATAACTGTTTTAAAACAAGCAAAGCTTTGAGTCTAGATAGATCTTCCATCTAAGCTAAAGTCGCAAGAGTCAGTGTGTAGTCCTTTTGTTCAAAGAAACTTTATGAATATAACTATACTGATACACTTACAAGTAATTCGGGTACAATGTAATTCTATTATAACTAAGCACAGAGAGTAGAGTGGGGTGATAGGTGAGGTAATAGAGGAGAAAGGAGACAATCACACCGAACAGCAAGGTCCGCCCTCGGGGCTTATCAGGCGCTCCTATAATCATTGTCTCAAACAACTTATGAGACATCAAGTAAAAAGCTCGTTCAACAATGTGAATACCAAACAATGCTTTCCTGCCATTGAAGACATAATGACAGCTGACAGCATATCAAAATCACCAACAACAAAGGCAAAGGCTTGATACCCTACACACACCCCACGTTCTCAACTCAAACCTTTCTTTACACCCCAGTAAACTCCTCCCTTTCTTACTCAGCTTTACAGTAACAAGAGGTTGTGATGTAATTGACCTGTAACAAGACTGGTTTGGCCTAATGTTATTACAAACATTGGCCATATACGTTACGTTATAACAAACATCACAACTAGCTGCAATCCACATGATTCGAGGAAGTCTGGAGGGCAGTGGTCATGCCAGGTCTTTGTCAGGACTCTGTATTGGTTTTGGGGGAGGGGGGGGGGAGGGGAGTGAGGCAAGTAAGGTTGAAGGAAAGGGCCATGTGGCAAATTCAACGCTATCTAGTTCTTTTATTTGCCCTTAAGCCCTGGTAACAAGACTCATAAAGACTGGCCAAGATTTATGAGGCCTTGGGGCCCGGTGATTATAGCGCTCACCTCAACCGAGGTGACGCCGTGCAAGTGTTTCGCATGCGCGTAAAATCATGCACTGCTCTTGGCCAGCATGTCAAAAAGAGGATGGAGTCAATCCGCGTCTTGTCGTCTGTGCGAGCACCGAGTCGAGGACGTCGACCACGTACTGTTTGATTGCCCAGCACTGGAGGACTGCAGAAGTCCCGGTTGAGGGTGCCAGGACCGAAGCTCGGTCCTCTGGTCTGAGTTTTCCGTGCTCGTGGAAGCGACGAAACTAGTGAGGGTGTTTCTATCGAGGACTAACGAGTAACGTACCGGAGCATTACAGACGCGCAAAGGGCGGCCCGACCAGCTTGGACGTCAGAATGTATAAAAGAAGCGACTGGCTTCTTCCTTGAGATGGGAAGGGAAGAAGTTGGTATTTCGGAAAGTGAGAGTCTGCCTCTGTAACACCACATGGTAAAAGTTAAATATAATGGGTGCGCACTATGACGGTTAAAGCATTCAAATATTTAATTCTTTTTCTGGCTCCAGCGTTTGTTCGAGATGGATGACCAGTGTGCTCTAGGCCACTCAGTGCTCGGATGGCCCAGTTGACACTGTGACAATCTAGATCTCTTTTTTTTTCCTGTTAAAAATATAACATATGAATATCTGTGAGTATGGAACGATCAGTTTGGGCTAATAAAAGGGAGCTCGCCATTGCAGATGGGGTGTAGAGAGGAACTAGGCGGGTATAAATTATGACGATCGATGATGGCTTCATGCGTTTTATTTACTAATTTAGCTTTTCATTTCGGACTCGTTCATTCGTTCCCCTCACCTCTCTCTCTCTCTCTCTCTCTCTCTCTCTCTCTCTCTCTCTCTCTCCCCCCCCCCCCCCCTTTTTTTTCCTTCATTACGTTTCATGGTAGTCCTCTGTGTCTATCAGTCTGACTGTCTCTATGTCTTTCTCTACACACAAAAAACACATACACACATACACCTTATCTGATTTGAAATAAAATTGATTCAATAAAAAAGACCGACAAACACAGATCTTTTTCATTGCCTACTATAGAGACTAAAGACAAATACTGAGTCCCGTTTAGCACTGCGGTTTCTATCCCAGGATCTGTACGGTTTTTTCCCTATTCTAGTGATTGTCAGGATATGTGTTTACCTGTGTCCTATGTCTCTGTCTGTCTATCTGCCTGTCTGACTCTGTCTCTATCTCTCTCTCTCCCTCTCTCTATATATATGTATATATATATATATGTATATATATTATATTTGAATATATGTAGTTATCTATATTTCTCTTTATCTTTCTATCTGTCTCTATCTATCTCTATAGTTATATACGATGATATCCCAAAGTCTTTACATGCTACACTTGTGTCTCAGGCGCTTCAATCACAAGTGTAGTATGCAGAGACTTTATCGTTAGATTGTTTATAACTATAGAAAAAAAAAATTCCCACAGTTGAGCACTCTTATCAATAATTATTGTTCCAAGGAATTTTCAAACTATCTATCTCTATAGATAGCAAGCTAGATTTGTGTTTACTTCTGCTCTCTCTCTCTCTCTCTCTCTCTCTCTCTCTCTCTCTCTCTCTCTCTCTCTCTCTCTCTCTCTCTCTCTCTAAGCTCTCTAGCACATGCAGGCTATTGACTCTTTTGTCTGGTTGTGTATGCTGTCGTATTATCTCTCACTCTTTTTCTGTGTCGCTCTCTCTCTCTCTCTCTCTCTCTCTCTCTCTCTCTCTCTCTCTCTCTCTCTCTCTGTGTCTTCTTTGTATTTATCTATCTTTACACCCATTCAGCCCCCCCCCCGTCTATGTGTGTGTGTATATATATATGTATATATCATTTTTTAATATGGAAGAGAGGCAACAAGATCGATTTATCCTTATTTTATGAAAATTCGGCCCCATCAACAGTGAAACATTGCAAGGCTTTGCAACCAATAATTCCCTTTCGCGCTGGTCAGTTAACTGCGTCATATCTAGATCTAGATCTCGGCACCATATTCCAATTTCATTATGGATATTCTGCCCCAGAAGAAGAGTACTTGTTCTTCAACAGCTTATTACTAAAATTGCTACTGTCAAAACCAAAAGACGAAAAGGTGTTTAAGAAATCAATAAAGAAAGAAAAGGTTCTGGGTTATCAAAGCATGCTCGGTTTATCAAAACATCACCAAGGCAGATGGTACAATTATATCCGGATGAACCATGAGAGAGAGGGAGAGAGAGAGAGAGAGAGAGAGAGAGAGAGAGAGAGAGAGAGAGAGAGAGAGAGAGAGAGAGAGAGAGAGAGAGAGAGAGAGAGAGAGAGAGAGAGAGAGAGAGAGAGAGAGAGAGAGAGAAGGGAAGAAGACCTTAAAAATGATTGAAATCAATTTTACCTTCATCTCTATTCCAACCTTTTTCAAGATCCATCCATTATGTCTCTGGTTAAATGATCCTTTTTTTTTCTTTAATTCCGAAGCACACTTTTTTTTATATTCTTCTGATATCAGTTTGTCAACATCTATTAATTAAAGTTTGAGGAAATAAGCCTAGATTTTTGGTCTTCAGGTGTGTGTTGCTTCTAACCTATCCAACACTGACGGTTTGAAAATTCACAATTCTCCGATCTTGAGGAAGAGTCCGAGAGATGGAACAGGTTTATCTCTCCTTCTCTCACTCCTATCCTCCTTGTATTTTTGTCATTCTGTCTCTCTCTCAGTGACAAATACCCAAACTTTAGACTACTGGTGAGCTGCCTTGTGGAAATTCCGTAACGATTCTTATCGAGTCATTTTTGGGTCATACTGAATCCTTTTCCTCGTCCAATGACAGACACCTCTGCTGGGAATAACCTCTTTGAGGTAGAATCACAATTTGATTCTCGTAATTATTTTTTAATCATACAGTTGTATAATGGATCGAAACCGTCAGGGCAACAGCAACAAGCCTTTCTTCAAATAACATATACGTTTCGTTTTAACTGTCTTTAGTAACCGTACCATTTACGAAAAAATTAATAGTAAGGATGATATTTATATTGGCTGTTATTATTAATTTGTTTCATCCGCCCAAACAAAAGAAGGTCCTGTCAGAACCGATCGTTCCTTTACAAGATAACTTGTGTCTCTCTTGTGAGCTGTTGGTTAATCATAAGGGGTCTCGAGGTAAACAGCGGTGTAGAATGTTGCGAGGTTGCTTGACGGCTGAGGTAGAAATCCCAAATGTTGTAGGATAAACTTTTTTTTATAACAATGGAATGACACCTAGATTTAGGGGTTTTTAAAAGTGGAATGACCAGTGTTTTAATTAATATATTGTGACTCCCTTCTCTTCTTTGTCTATTTGTTTGTCTGTCTCTCTCTTCCACGCCCTAACACACACACACTTTCTCTATAAATGTATATCTCCTCCCTCCTGTTCTCTTGGTAGCAATTAAAAAAGAGATAGATCGATAGATTAACAGAAAAAAACTGAGGCACTGTGTTTGACGTATTACAATAAAATAAATTTATTTTGCGATAGAAACTTTTTATGGAACTGCAGTCAGCATATGTGAGGTCCTAATGAAGAATACAACTTAAAACCTAGAAATTGTCAAAACTTATTCAAAATTTCATTTACATCGATCATAATTGTTAAGTGATCAACAAAGTTCTTTTCAGAAGAAAGAGCAAGTTAGGAGGTGGGGTGGGGAGGAGATAGAGAGAAAGAGAGAGAGAGAGGGAGAGAGAGAGTGACAATGATAGAGAAAGAATGATAAAGAAAGAGATAGATAGATAGATAGATAGGTAGTGAGAGAGAGAGAGAGAGAGAGAGAGAGAGAGAGAGAGAGAGAGAGAGAGAGAGAGAGAGAGAGAGAGAGAGAGAGAGAGAGAGAGAGAGAGACTCACTAAAAGGATATATTAATTTAAAAAAATTGCAGTTTAGTACAATCCTCTTTCTTACATAATTCATAAATATCATTAATTAAATTTTTCAAGACGGTCGCTTGAGCGCAGACTATACTACTTTTGATACGCCGAATCTTAATTTGAGATTCATTAAAAAAAAATTTGAAATTTGATTTTTTTAAGTCATTGTGCTCCTAACCGTTTTAAAAAAAAAAAAATTCAAGAAACCGCAGACTGGACACGACTCAGTTAAGCTTGGGCTTTTCCTCCAACGCTCTGTAGGTTGCCTGCAGAAAAGTTGCTTGTTCCCAGCACAAGCTTATATAAAAAGCCAAACCTTCTTACTGTTCCTTTCTTTAGACAAATTTAATGATCTTATCAAGTGCATTAAAACTGTCGTACAATCCGCTCCATCTTTTCTTTTCTCATTTTTCTTCTGTTAAAAAAATATGATTACATCCAATTTAAGAAATGATTCCGTCCGATTAAAATAGGAAACTACTGAGTTATCTTACTTCTTGAGATATGATGAAATTTTTATTTGTGAGTTTTTTTTTTTGTTTTTTTTTTTTTAATTTGAATTATAATTTACAGCCTGGGAGAATTCAGAAAGCGGAATTTTCGGACGATGTGCGTTGTAAAAAAAGATAATACCAGCTTGGCCTCAGTTTTAAAATAGCTTTCTTCAACAAAAACTTACTGAGTGGGCGCAATATGAGACGCTATCTCGTTAAGCATCTGAATTTCCTCTCCTCTCTGCTCCTTGAATAATCATACTTTGACAACAGATAGTCGTTTTTAAATCTGTGTCTAGACTGAATATACAAAATCCAAGTAAATATTGAAGACTAATTAAATTTTGCAGACCGCAGAGAGATGAGCAGATCCATCTTGTATAAACGTGACTCCGAATCTGACACGTGAAAACATTAAAAATTTCGTCAATTTTGTTGAAGTTAAGGCCTTTCAGACGCAAAACCGCGAGACCTCACGTTTGACACCATGTGAATTGAAGAAGTAATTTGTTACGGTAGGTTTATTTTGGTTTATCTGTTTCTCTTTTTTAGTCTTGAAAGGTCAAATATCAACATAGTTTCTACGGCAATAATTTTCGCAGATTTAAGAGATAGAGTGAAAGAAGAGAATGAGAGAGACAGAGAGGAATGGGAAATAAAGATATATAAATATATATATATTCATAAAGAAACAGAGAACAAGAAGTAGGGGAGTAAAAGAAGAAAAAAAAATGGAATAAATGTTTGAAAAAGAGAGGCAAGTAAAAATTGAGAAAGTAGAAGTGATTGGAGATAAGAAAGATAAAAAGAAAGAAAGAAGAAAGAGAGCAATAGAGACAGAAATAGTGAGGTAAATGTAACTATTTTGCAATGAAAGTCACAAAGCTAGCAAAGAATGAACGTATAAAATAATAAAAACCCTCTCCATCCATATGAGTACAGTTTTTAAGACAGGAAAACTATTAATTTTTCCTGGTAGTCTCGTATATGATGGATCACGTTGCCAAACTAACAAAAAATCTACCAGCAGAAATGTGCTAATAAGATTCCTGTTCTAAAATAAGGAGCCTCCAAAATAGTTTATGATCGAGACTTTGAGAAAAACGTATCAGTAGCAAAAAATATAGTAATATCGATTAAAGACTACGTGCTTTCTGAGAAATTTAAAATCAAAGTAATTTATTAAGCAGTTCTACTTTTATATCTGTTGATGGACCAGTCTTAGACAGGAGATAAACGCTTATTGTGTTTCGTTTTTTGTTTGACTCAAAGTACCGGTATCACTAGTAAAATAAACAATTGTATGATAAACATTATGATCGTATTGTATTGATATAAAAAAGCTATCCGCATGGTAGTTGAACATCTAAAATCTAAAATCTAAAATATACTACATGAACCATATAGGGTCAAGTTATTTTGTCGATAGAATTTTGTAATCTTTTCAATAAGGTATTCCTGTAGCTTTTCATTATTAAATATAAGTAATACCGCTTTACTGAGATACATTATGGCAAAAATTCTAAGCCACAGGTACCTTGAAACTTCCCAAAACACAACACAAGGAGAACAAACAGCCTGGTTCGGAGCATCATTCTCTTCAGATGCTGTTAAAAATGTCTCAATCTCTAAGTTCGCACTGAAAAAAAAATAATTTACAATTTTGATTATGCAAATAATTGCATCAATGTTTTGTTAAATCGTTGAGAACATCTCATTTCGCACTAAAATGTTTTATTATGAATATGCTGTAACAAAAAAACCTCATTCACGTGTTTGTAGGAAGCAAACACAATTTCGTACTTTAATGAAGGGTATACTGAAAACATTCTGATTACAAGTTCATAAAATAGCATTCAAGCCTTTGTAGTGATTATTATTACACGCAAAAAAAAAAAAGACAACAATAACATAAAGAAATAAAAAAAAAAAAACAATAATGAAAAGACCGTGGGAGCAGCTCACAAAATGTCGGCATGTGCAATACAAAATAGAACCGATAGCAAATACAACGAACTGATGATGCAATGTACAGTTTAAAGAAAACAGTAAGAGCTAACCGGTTAAAACTGTTACTCTTTATCTGAAGCGAAATTGGTATAATATGAATATTACGAAAACTGAGTATTTTGCTTTCATCAGTTACTGTAATTCAGGGATTATCGACTATCTATTTTAATGAATAGGTAGCGAGTTATTTATCAAAGAGATTCGTCAAATCTCTAGCTTTATGGTAAAGAGATTCATTTTATTTAGGCTTTCTCGAAACATTTTGAGAGCAGTTCACAGTCGTCGCTTTTATTAAACTTGAACGTAACAATTTCATTTGGACACCGAATAGAAAGTAGCAAGTTTGGAAGATAAACATTTCTAGTTTTCATTTTCTTAATGTCAAATGCATGAGAGAAATTATCTTCAAATTATATTTATATTCAGCAATGTGTATTTCAAATTAAAAAAAAGGTCATTGCTACAAAAAAAACCAATACATATTAACGATGATTCTGATTTAAAACTGTATTTAGATATTCGGTGAA